>BQKN01000325.1:153633-172935 GCA_022839385.1 Asparagus kiusianus
GTGGTTTGACATTGATCAAGCCACCATTTGGTGGTTTGACATTGATCGGGCCACTTGGTGAATCCTCTCGTTTTGAATGCTGACGTTCATCGCTTCCTCTTCGTCTCGAGCTGTATACGGGAGCTTATAGGCATTTTTAGACGCCTACAGATACCCCCTCCAAAGTGTTTCAGCCTCATTCCTTTATAGCAGAGTCTGAAATACTTTGGACATGATAGGCCTACACCTTCAGTCGGTATTAAAGGACCTATAACCAATTTTGGTTCTTGACTTCTTCACATTTCAGTCTGTTCAGTGTTTTATCGAACAGTTGCAATGCTCCCGGTGCTGCGTTTATCGTCTGACCGTTACCGAAGTCTCGAATCTGAATTTGGTGAGTTAATTTTGGCTCATCTCACTGAGTTGACTTTTGGATTAACTATCTGTATCGCAACGCGTTGACCGGCGTTGACCTAGGGCTACGCGTTGATCCGGCGTTGACCATAGGGTTTCGAATCGATCGGCGTTGACTCTCATCGCAACGCGTTGACCGGCGTTGACCTAGGGTTACGCGTTGATCCGGCGTTGACCTTAGGGTTTCGAATCGATCGGCGTTGACTCTCATCGCAACGCGTTGACCGGCGTTGACCTAGGGCTACGCGTTGATCCGGCGCTAACCTTAGGGTTTCGAATCAACCTGAGGAGAACCATTTTATACTCGTGTACTCCTGGGAGTTTTGGGAATTAGTTTAGCCTTGTGTACCCGTCGGAGGTTGACGGGTTATCCTTAAGAATATTATACATAATATTTTCCAGGAACTTCCCGTCAATTGTGAGAAATAGTTTAGACTCGTATTCTCATTGGAGTATAAATACGAGTGTTGAATATGTCGTAAAAATATCTGAAAAGGGGATCAAAGTGTAAATAAATTATCCCCAAGTCTTTCTACACATTCGAGCCAACATTTCGCACCTCATACGCGTGTGAACCATCAAAAAAGAAAAATTAATCCGGTCCGGTCCGGTTCATATGGGTTCGGTTCACTTGGGTCCGGTTCAAGCCTATTTAAAAGACCAAAACCTAATAATTTTTTTTTTTTCTTTTCTTCTTTTCCTCTCTTCTTTCTTCGGTTCCAGCAAGAGTTCCGTCCCCTCTTTCTTTTTTTTTTCTTGTTCGGTTCCAGCAAGAGAAAAACCGTTCCCTCTTTCTTTTTTTTTTTCTTGTTCGGTTCCAGCAAGAGAAAACCGTTCCCCCCCTTTTCAATTTTTTTTTTCCGGTTTCCTTTCTCCTCCTCCAAGACCTCTTGATTGTTTTGAGTTCTCCTTCTTCAAGAACTCCATCCTCTTCTTCTTCAAACCTTCTAAACTCTTCAAAGCTTCAACCTTTCCTCTTAGTCCTCAAGCAAGGCAAGTTGGGTTTGGAGGATTTTGGGCTTCATCATCAACGATTCTTCAAGCTTGGGTAAGAATCTTTCTTTCCTTCATGCTTTAAATTGGTTCTTTTCTCTTGAATCCTCCAAATTTCAAACCCTAATTTCTTTGATTTGGGGAAAAATCAAATCTTGATTTTTGGTTCTTGAAAGTTGGCCGAAATTTAGGATATATATTCCCTCACTTTTGATCTCAATATTTTTTTTTAATTTCATGCATATGTATGGCCGAATTTGGGGGGGTTTTGTGCAACTTTGAGGCCGAAATTTTGGGGATTGTATGTGCAAAGAGATGAACTCAACTTTGAGGGGTTTACATGCAAAGAGATGAACTGAACTTTGAGGGGTTTGTGTAGAAATAGGGCTGAAATTTGAAGGTCTCATGTGTAAAAATGGGTTGAAACTTGAGGGTGTTATGTGTAAAAAAAAAGGCTGAAATTTGGAGGGCTTTTGTGCAAATTTGGGGCTGAATGTTGGAGGGCTGATAGTGCAAAAATAGGGCTGAAATTTTGGGGGTGAGAGTGCAAAAATATGGCTGAAATTTTGGGGGTGAAAGTGCAAAAATAGGGCTGAAATTTTGAGGGTGAAAATGCAAATATAGGGCTGAAATTTTGGGGGCTTTTGTGCAAATTTGGGGCTTGAGTGTTGGTTGACAACTTTGAACCTGTACATAGCCGATTCTCTTGTATTGTCGAATTCATAAGTAACTGAACTCGTATATGCCTTGAGTCCAAACTTGTATGTGTATTTGCGTGGAGCCTAAACTTGCACATAGACGAATTTCTGTCTTCAATTGTGAGCATGACTTGATCACTGTATATGGCTGAAAATTCTGTTGAGGTCTTCGAGCTTTTCATGGCTGAATTCTTTTATGTGCTTGAACTTTGTATATGATTCGAACTCGTATATAATTGAACTCATGTATATGATTGAACTCGAACTCGTATATAGCTAGGCTCTTGTGTTGTCGAATTCATATATAACTGAACTCGTGTATGTGATTTGAATTCGAATTTATATGTGGTCAAAATAACTTGAATGGGGGATGTCGTATAGGTTCAATCGGACCTTCAATTAGAAAATTCTATGTTGTAGAATTTTAATCGAAGATTCACAATTTCCCTTTTTTAACATTATACTTCCCAAATCCTCTGAATGATTGAATTGTTGGTTCTCGTTGCAGGTTAGCTATGGCGACGAGGAAGTCACGTACCGCGAGGGGTCGTTCTGCAACCCAGTCCCCCGAGCCCGAACCTTTCAGTTGCGCCGGTATAACGTTATCATTCCTCTTATTTACGACTTTAATATTATCATTGCATCTTGCATCCCTGTTTGTTCTCCTTGGCGAGGCAATTGGGAAAAGCCGTTACCCTCCTTCATGAGTGTGGCCGCTTCATATTTTTAAAATTAACTTTGGGCGATTTCACCGGTATAGAGCCGTCATTCTCCTTTGTGGGCGTGGCCGCTTCATATCCGTATTTCGCTTGATCAAAACACGCATAAAATTAATTTAGGGCGACCTCACCGGTATAGAGCCGTCATTCTCCTTCGTGGGCGTGGCCGCTTCATATCCGTGATTCGCCTGATCAAAATATGTTTATATTAACAAGCACCTTCTCTTCCTTTTTTTTTTTTGAAACCCATATGGGTGTATTATGCATGATATCCCCATTTTGTTCTCCTTAGTGAGGCAATCGGGAAGAGCCGCCATTCTCCTTCGTGGGTGTGGCCGCTTCATAGCCGTGTTTTGCTTGGTCACAACACGCCTAAATTATCTTGGGGCGATTTCACATTATATCACATCGCGCGAGGTAAGGTATGTTGTCGCGTTGTTATGCGATAGCATACTTTATCTTGTGCGCACGTGATACCGTTGAAATCGTCCCACTAATTACAGGATCGTGACTCTATCTCACCGCTTCATGAGATGAGTTCAACGCCTGTTTTGATAACCAGAAAACATTATAATTACATTTTGTGAATGCGTATTATTTGTTCTAGTTGAATTTCCTTCAAGGGCGATCAGCGCCAGTGCGGTGGAAGGTCGCTCCGGCGAGGCTTACGCTTCTGCCAACGATCCTATGCTCATTTCGGCCATCCCCCAGTTTGCTCCGAGTGCCTCTAAAGAACTCTCCCAACTAATACGCAAAGGAGATCGTCGTACCTTACGGCAATTGATTACCGACGTACCTCTGGTTGAAGATGTTAACTCCACTCATCCCCTGAAGAAGCCAGATTATCTCTTTGGCGATTCTGTTGAGGATCCAATCATCATACCCCTCAAGGCTGAGCAGTGGTTACATAAAGATGAAGCGGGCTTCTTATATGTCCCTCATATTCCTCGTCATCGCCCATTGATTGAGCTACGACGACAGGCTGTTAAACGAGAGATGTCGTGGGATCTGACGGAAGCGCGTGAACGTGTCCATTGTGGATACATCACTCATCACTCCGCCCCTAGTTCGAGTAATAGAAACCGTATCACCGGATTACATCCTGGTGTATCGGGGCTGAATGACCCGCCACGAGGCGAACTATTCATGGTTTCTAATACTTTGAAGAATCGCCTCGCGAGGTTGGGGAGAGAAATGCCTGCCAATAATCACAGATGTTATGGTTGGGTCCATTCTTCAGATAAATTTTGGTGGTCTCGCCTAACCAATTATGTCCTCGCCCGGTGGGGTGAAGAGCTAAAGGCTAGCGGACTATATGGGGCCGTTCGTGCCACTATGTACGGGCTAACACCCAGCGTTCCTCATTTCTTTGCGTTGATGGAGCTTTACAACCCTGATACGAATACATTTCTGACGAAGCGTGGGGAATTAGGATTAGCCCTTCATGAAATGCATAAGGTTTCGGATCTGCCGATGGGAAACATGATATACCAAGAATACTTTCCTTCGAATCGGGAGTTATGTCAATTGAAGTCAGCTACCCCGGATCGTTACGACACTTTGTGGGATCTCACATGCCATTACTACACCGCTTTAGCAGGTGTTGACCCAGTATTGAAGAGGACCAAACCGCAAATCAGCTTGAAAAGATTTGCAAATTATTTGTTCAGAAATCTAGAAAGCAACTCTGGTGAAGCGATTTGCGAGTTGAGACCACTGACTTCGGCAGAGATTAATGAATTAATTAAGAAGTCTGATGCGCATTCCTATACCACTGCTGGTATAGAGGATGATTTTCCTGCTGGGACCAAGTTTCACACATTCTTATGGCATACTATGAAGCCTATCCAACCGATGACTCTGTTGGCTGGTTATCTTACCATTTGGTTGAAGAAATGTGTAGTCCCATATCATCCTACGGATATTCTGCCTGTGGAGGTACTTTACCCCGCTGTTCAGTTGGCTCATAGGAAAAGTCTTTCTCTCCTTCCGGCAATGATTGCCGACATCCACCGTGGTCTTCGCCAACTGGTTAGTGCTTTTACTCAGGAAGGAAGTAAGCCAAGTGCTGTAATCCCAACGGCCAAGGTGGATCTGCCCTACACTTACCTGATGGCGTGGTTTGCTCTTCACCGTCCCGACATGATAGATGCACCCAGAGTTGCGAATCAATCCGTCCCTTTGCTACAACTGATAGAAGATTGTAAATGGAAAGGACGAGGGTTCTCGGACATACGGAAACGATTGCAAGAACATAAATCCTGGGTCTTCTCGACATGTTTTCCTCGATTTTCGGGCCGTTATGGTGATTCATTGGTTGACATAGAGAAACCTGGTACTGGTCGGACTTGTCTTGACGCGGGATGCTTTGACTGGCTAGTGAACATTAGACCAGGTTATGTGGTTTTCCGAGTAAAGAACTACTGCTACATAGAACCGTATTTACCATGCAGATTCGCACAACAACTTGGGTATGATCAGATATATGTTGGGAATCCAAGCTCAGGGCTTCGGACTCGCGGTGGCCTAGTAGATGGTGCTCGGGCATGGTTGTGGAATGTTACGGGTTGCACTGGAGCCAGGTTTAGTCTTCCTGTTGCTGAACGCCAACTGGAACTTACCTTCTTATATTGCCGTTGGTTATTAGCGGCCAATGAGTCCGTCATGGTGAAGCCAATCGCCGAGTTGACAGCCGAGGCAGCAGCTCTGATTGCTACCCAAATGGTTTATGAGGCCGAGTACCGGAAGAGGAAAGGCAAAGAACTCGTCGGTCCCTCTACAGATAAAGAACAAGAGGATAATCCCTTCTTTTTTGAAGAAGAATGTTCAGATGTAGATGTTGTCAGCGGTAAGGCTAAAGCAGCAGACCCTGATGAAGAGGAACTCGATACAGGTTTGTCAGAGTCCTTCTTCGCAGAGCTATTAGATCTGGCAGTCGCCGATCAAATTCGCCGACTCAAGACCCGAAAAAGGTGGAAAGCTTTACCCACTTATCCTCACAAAATGTTTGTTGAAATTCCAGGTTTAGGCTTTGAAGGAGGAAAGGAAGTGAAAGGTCGTCGCCTTAGTCGCACTAATTCTCGGACCGTGGCTCGAATTGATCCCTCAATTGAACCATGTGTTGAATCCATACCGAGTAGACCCGCAGATCCTGACGAGGTGCAGCCTTGCAAACGTCAGAAGATGACTTCGAGGCGACGTATCACTTCGTCGGTTCCTAACGCAGAACCACTCAGTGACATGCCCAATGTTGGGGGAGGTAATATTCTGACTCTTGTCATCTTTCCAAACTTCTCTTCTACCAAACTTTAGATTCAACGGATTTTCTATTCCAGAAGGTCACGATGAAGACTCAACGAGATACAATTCTCCTTCTCCCGACTTAGACTTCTTTGGGGGGTCATGCCTCGCGCCACCAACAGATGAGGCCGTGAATCAGGATCTAACATGTATCGAAATAGATACGACACCCGGAGCTGGTGAAGGTACCGTTGTGGGATCTGATTCGCCCATAGTGGTTGCTAAACCAGGTACATCTATTATCAGTAGTACGACTTTTAGATGGCAATCTCGGGTATTAAACGATTCAGAGCTTGTCTCTCCTCTAATGGCTTATATGCTTCTGACTCTTTTAGAAAAGTTACAAGAGGCGATCATTGACGTTGGGGTTGAAGAGAGAGCTGTCATTATTGAAGGTGAATTTAATTCTCTCTTATTGCCGATTTTCGTTTCTCTTTCCATGTCTTAACACTTAGAATTTTCTTTAGATGTTTCAATGGAAGGCTTGAATGATACAGACACCCTTCATCATGTAGCCGATGTACCCCTGTCTAATCCCATACAGAATCCTTCGGGTTCGGAGGATAGGCTACTTGATGAAATGCTGTTAGAGCAAACTCGTCGAGATGCCACTGAACCAGTCACCGAAGCTGTTGGACCGATTATTGAAGCTGATTCTTCTATGGGTATGGATTTTGTCCTTTTATGAAAATTATTCTTTTATCGGTTCCACTTTAATCCTTAAGGGAGTCGTGCTTGTAGGACCAGTCGTTAAGACTGATGCGGCTACTATTGTTGGGATATCTGACAATCCTGAGGGTCTAGATTCCTTGCTTTTGGCAGGAATTATCATGGAAACTCAGCCGTCTGTGGCCCTAACTAAGCATTCGATCCTGGCAGCCAAGGGGACTACTGCAGCTGCCGAGATTAACCCTGTCGAGCAAGTCGTGGGACCAACTGATGGGGTTGGTACGTCCACTACTGCTACCTCAGCGACAGTCTTAAAAGTTCAAGAGTTCGCAGTGGCAGAACCAAGTGCGGGACATTCTCTTGGAGAGACATCATTTGATTTTGGTAAATTTTTCTTTGATAATGATTCAGAGCTTCGATTAAGGTTTCAAAAGTACCTATATCCTCTTTTCTTTGCAGGGCCTTCTTCTCGGCTCCACGATATGGTCAGGACTCTGTTATCGGATGATGACCCTGATAAAGTCCTTCTTCACTTGGAGATTACTTCATTTTTCTCATTTGTGAATGGCATGCTCGATAAGCTTATCAACAAAGGATTTTCTCTCGGCCTCTTCAAATCTTACCTTGATAACCAAGTGACTTTTATCAAAAATCAAGGATATTCAGATCTGGCAGATGCTATTATTGCGGACTTAGATCGTCTCGAGCGCGAACTTCAAAGGTTGAAGGAATTCCAGGCTGCCGGTGCTCCTTCATATGTGGCCGCTCAGTTAGAGACCCGGCTGCAGTCCTGGCGAGAGGCTCAAATATCTGCTAATCTCAAGATTCGAGAGCAAGAGAGTCGTGTTCAGCAAGCGGAGGTCGTTTTCAACGATAAGTTGACAGCCCTTCGCGAAATTGACTCTTCTCTCGCATCAGGTGCTGCCACAATAAAACAACTCGAATTGGAACTTAAGGCAGCCAACGATGCCCAAGTTGTCCTGGAGATGACAAAGGCCCATACAGAGGGTACTGTAAATACAACGTCCAAACAGCTCGAATTTTTCAAAAAGAAGTTAGCCGAGATGAAGGCAGAGGCTGCACAGATATTGGTTGCTGATGAGGAATCCATGAAGACTACGTTGCGGGATGAGCTCGAACAAGCCTATGCGGAAGAGCTGTCGGAGTTAGAGCGACAAGTCCTTAACCATAAGCTTCATGTGGATTGATTATGACTTTTGTACCTGCAAACTTGATTTTAATGAATAGAAGACATTTTTTGTTGCATTATATTTCTTTTATTATGATATCTTACTCCGTCTAGAATAATTCATCACAATACTCGTAGGATTTTTGGCAAACCCCCAGCCATCAACGGGTTTGATATGCCTTTACCGATTACCGTTTGAATCGGGCTAGCATGTGAATTTTTAAAATTCGTCTCACATGTGACGTTGTGCTAAAAGAATTACTCCTCTTAGACTTAGTGCTATGATTTTGAATACATAGACTTTACCATTTCTTATGGGAAAAGGCACCCAGCAACGCGCATTAGGCGATGACTTATCCCTTCTTAGGATTCGGGATAAAATTCCCCAGAATTAAACTCTGGTGTCTTTTTTTTTAATCGGTAAAAGACTAAACCGGCAATGTGTGTTAGACATAGACTTTAGGATTTTTGGCAAACCCCCAGCCTTCAACGGGTTTGATGTGCCTTTACCGATCACCGTTTGAATCGGGCTAGCATGTGAATTCTAAAACCCGTCTCACATGTAACGTTGCGCTAAAAGAATTGCTTCTCTTAGACTTGATGCTATGACTTTGAATGCATAGACTTCACTATTTCTTATGGAAAAAGGCACCCAGCAACGCGTATTAGGCGTTGGCTTATCCCTACTTAGGATTCGGGATAAACTTCCCCAGAGTTAGACTCTGGTGTCTTTTTCAATCGGTGAAAGACTAAACCGGCAACGCGTGTTAGGCGTAGGCTTATCTCTATTTAGGAGTCGAGACAGAGTTCCCCGCACATAGAATGTGCGGATTTGAGGCTGAAAATCGTGTCTTTCTTCAGGGTAAAGACAGACCGAAAGATGGAAGATGAAGAATTTTATATTCTATCTCCCAGTACCGAAGAGGAAGAATTTTATATTCTTTCTTCAGTAGGAAAAGGAAACTTGAGGTGGGATCTCCACCCCCAGAATCCAAAAAAGATGAGACTAAGAGTGGGATCTCCACTCCGAGAATCAGGAAGATTCAAGTAACCCTAACTTTTATAGGATTGGTTTCTTGATCCAAAAGAGTTCTTCATTTATTGAAGGGAAATTCCAATTTTGACCCTAACTTTTATAGGTTTGGCTAAAAAAGGAAAAGATGAAAGATTTTCGTTTATCGAAAGAGATAATTCAAACTTAGTCCTAACTAAACGCAAGTTTGACTAAGTAGAGTTGGAGACAATCCTAACTTTTACAGGTTTGATTGCTCAATTTGAAAGTGGACCTCTCGTTCATGGAGGGAATCGAGAGGGGAATTTGGCTTTGGTCCTAACTTTTATAGGTTTGACCTGAAAGCAAAGGGGAGTGGAATACAAGTAGTAGTAGAAATACTGATTTGTATTAGCCACTCGATGGAGGATTTTGATGTTAAGTGATCAGGACTTAACATTTCGAGCTTTGAAAATTGCCATGAATTGGCGGATAGAAATTTCAGTGGACCCACCGTCAGTTGATTTGATCAGTGGGGGATTTTGTGAGGAAACGCTAACCTGTCAAAAGATTGAATTTCGTCTCACAGAGAACTCATGAGAGTCAGAGGATGTGATAATAATAAAAGGAAACATTCTGGCATTTTAGAGCTTAAATGTAAATCTTCTATTTATCACGTTTACAGTGATTGGGTTATCCCTAAGAATATCAGATGTGAAATTCTTCTGGGAACTTCCCGATACATTGGTTATCCTGAAGGTACTAAGGATAGTATTTTTTCAGAAATTTACCATTTATTGGCATCATAAGCCGGTCACCATCCTTAGTAACTAGGCGATATGCACCATTCGAGTAGACCGTCTCTACAACGAATGGTCCTTCCCATTTGGGTTCAAATTTACCTTTCTTCTTAGAGTTAAGGATCATAGGCCGTCTTTCAGTTAAGACCAAATCTCCTTCTTTAAAACTCCGTTGTCGAACCTTCTTGTCGAAAGCTCGAGAAATTCTGGCTTGGTAAAACTCAATATGTTGTTGAGCTTCTAGGCGCTTTTCATCGAGCATCTCGAGTTCTTCGAGACGTTTCTGATGTTGTTCTTCGGTCGTCATCTGTGTTACGAGAGCGATTCGAAGAGACGGAATTTGTATTTCCAACGGGAGGACGGCTTCACACCCGTACACCAAGGAATATGGGGTCGCGCCAGTCGGTGTACGTACCGTAGTACGATAGGCCCATAGAGCCGCGCCAAGCTTGTCATCCCAATCTCGCTTATTATTTTTTACGAGTTTCGATAACAATTTTATGATCGTCTTATTGAAAGCTTCAGCCAATCCATTTGCTGTGGGATTGTAAGCCTTCGATGAGACGTCCTGAATTTTGAACTTCTCGCAAAACCTAATGAAAGCGTTGCTGACAAATTGAGGACCGTTGTCATGTACGATTCGTCTTGGAACACCATGCCGGTAGATAATATGGTGTTTGATGAATGCAATGACATTACTGGTCTTAACTTCTCTGAGCGGAATGGCTTCGGCCCATTTGGAGAAATAGTCAGTAATTGCCAGGATAAATCGATCACCTTTGACCGAAGGGGGATTTATAGGACCGACAATATCCATTCCCCAAGTCTCGAACGGCCATGACGTTACTGAAGGATGCAGATGCTCTGGAGGTTGATGCATATAATTCGCATGTGTTTGACACGCATGACACTTTCGGGCATACGTGATTGCGTCACTCATCATGAAAGGCCAAAAATATCCCATTCTTCTGATGCGGTCATAAAGCTTGGGGCCAGGTTGGTGTGCGCCACACTCTCCTTCATGTGCCTCTCTAAGGACTTCTTCAGCTTCTTTAGTCGATAAGCAACATGCTAGCAGCCCATCGTACCCCCTGCGATATAGCGTTCGATTCTCCGTGTTATAGTAGAATCTTGGTGCTCTTCTTCTGATTGAATCTCTTTCTTTCACGTCTTCTGGCAAGATTCCATGCAAGACGTAATCGATGATGGGGAAACGCCAATCTCGGGGTTCGAGTTCGGCCTGATTTGCGTGCACCTCTTGAACTTCTTCTTCTTTGTCATCTTCATCATAAAGCGGCACTAAGAGCTGGTGAGTTCTTACCGTAACAAACTGCTCCGTTCCGGGAGGCTGTGCCAGAGATACGGCTAAAGCCGCTAATGCATCTGCGTAGGTGTTCTGTAACCGCGGAACGTGTTCGATGAAAAATCCTTCGAATGATTCCGCTATTTCCACTGCCATCTTGTGATATGGTATTAAATCCTGACTTCGGACTTCATATTCTCCTTGGACTTGCTTAACTATCAGTTGAGAAACACCGAAAGCTTCAAGATACTCAACCCCCAGTTCTTTAGCGAAATTGAGTCCTATAATCAGTGCGTTATATTCGGCTACATTATTCGAGCATGGTTCAGTTAACGAGTAGGCTCGAGGCATCACATGTTTTCCTGGGGAGACTAGAACAACTCCAACTCCGGAGGAGACCTTAGAACATCCAGGAGCACCTGCCATATTAGCTGCTCGAGAAGCGCCATCAAAATACAAACTCCACACCTGTTGATGGGAAGTTACGTTGACTTCGTGGGTTTCGTCAGGTAGGTCGTCATATATCTCGGCGGTATCCGTAGCCGGATTAGCTGCCAAGAGATCACAAATGGCCTGTCCTTTTACTGACTTCTGTTGTTTAAAATGCAAGTCGTACTGGGACAAGAGCAAAGCCCATTTTGCTAACCGCCAATTCATGAAAGCTGGTTGTGTCATGAATACTCGGACTGGGTTAACTTTAGAGATTACATAAATAGTCTGTCCGACCAGGTAATGCCGCATTTTCTGAATTGCGAACACCAGGGCGAGACATTCCCTTTCGATCATGGGATATCGGGATTCGGCACCTACCAAGGTCCGACTCAGGTAGTATACTGCCTGTTCGTGACCGTTATCGTCATCTTGTGCGAGTAGTGCACTTAATGAGTGGCTCGTCGCCTTGACATAAATCAAGAACGGTTTGCCCGATTTCGGTGCAACGAGTACAGGAGGTTTCGAGAGATATTCTTTAATACTCTCGAACGCCTTTTGACAAGCATCGTCCCATATGAACGACACACCTTTCTTTGTGAGTTTGGAGAATGGTTGACATTTTCCTGAGAGGTTCGAGATGAACCGTCGGATATATGCCAACCGCCCTTGTAAACCTCTGAGTTCCTTAAGGTTTCTCGGAGGTTGCAACTCATTAATTGCCTTTACTTTATCGGGGTCGATGTGAATACCTTTAGTAGTGACGACGAATCCAAGGAATTTACCACTGGACATCCCGAGGAAAGATTTGGTAGGATTCATCTTCAATTGATGGGTCCGCATCAGATCGAACATAGTCTTTAAGTCTTTAATATGATCGTTCTTGTCACGACTTTTCACAACCAGATCATCTACGTAGCATTCGACAGTCTTTCGGAGATGCTCCTGAAAGATCTTTGACATGGCCCTCTGATATGTAGCACCTGCATTCTTTAAGCCGAAGGGCATAACCGTGTAGCAGAAAACGCCGAGGGGCGTTCTAAATACGGTATGCTTTTCATCATCTGGATGTATTTTTATTTGATTATAACCAGAGAAACCATCCATGAAAGACATCCTCTCGAACCCACACGTATTGTCGATGATGACATCTGTGATGGGTAGGGGGAAATCGTCTTTTGGACAGGCAGTGTTGAGGTCTCTAAAGTCAATACAAACCCTGATTTTTCCGTTCTTCTTAAGGACTGGGACAATATTGGCGAGCCACTCGGGATGTTGCTCTTCCCTAACGAAGCCCGAGTCAATAAGCTTTTTAACTTCTGCCTCGATTGCCTCCATCATCTGCGGGTGAAACCGTCTTTGTTGCTGTTTGATAGGTTTGACATCCGACTTAATATTTAGACGATGCATTGCTACGTTTGGATCGAGTCCTGGCATGTCTTCATAGTTCCAGGCGAACACGTCAATGTATTCCCTGATAAGAGAGATTAACTCTTCTTTTTCTTGCGGCGGGAGGCTATCGCTAATGAATATCGGTTTTGGATTCTCCTCATTACCCATATTCACTTGGACCACTTGATCTTCGGTAGGAGGTTCTCTTTGCTCAAACCTATCATCATACTGCATGTTTAGGTGATGAACCCAAGGATCTTCCCAAGTTGGTATCTGATCGTCTTCCTCTAGTGTTGTGGGATCGACCGTAACCATGTTCGACATCAGTTTTTTGAACATTTCTCCAAGACTAGTGTCGGAATCCCAGGCCGAAGAGTCAGGAGAATATCCGTTTTGAGCTTTGTTAGCAATTTGATCAATAACCTGCCAGCAACATTCATCATCAGATAAGGAGACATAGCCTAAACCTCTTCTGTGACGATAATAATCGTCGGGCTTTCCTTTTGGTACATAGGCCATTCGAGGTGGAACTCGCGGACCTCGACCAAAGCAAAGACCCTCTCCGAGCGTGAAGTCATATCCATACTTCTCCATGAGATCGCGCGCTTTTGTATTATATCTAAATAAATGAGGGGCAGGTTTATCATCATCGTCTTTCTCATCCAAGAAGTGGTCCGGTAGCGGAGATTCCTTTCCTTTACCGTAGACTACTTCTTTTTCACCCCCTGTCTTTGCAGGAATGACAAGCGTCGTTCCGAATGGATCCTGTACCTGTTTTTTAGTCATGCAAAATGATTGAAGTGGCATGTACAAGTCAGGGTTATCATACAGTTCTTAAGTGATATTATCGAGACACGACGAATACTCTAAATCTTCATTTATTGATATCTCTTCGGCAAGTTGCCAGTTACAACTACTTTCCGATGATTTATCATCGTCAAGATTGATTACAATGGGTACAATGTCATTAAGCACAAAACCACCATCATAATCAAACCCAGCTTCGGTATCAGCTTCATCTCCGCTGTCCGTTCCTTGGGCCGATGGTTCAGTATCGGATTCGGCGCCGTATAAAAGGGAATCGGTAAAGTAGTTCTCCAATCCCTTAAACGGTTGCTTATCCGCGACCACCGTCTTGACTTCATTATTAGTGTCCACGTATTTGAGACACTGATGAAGAGTCGACGGGACTATAAGATTACCATGGATCCAAGGTCGACCCAACAGTAGGTTATAGGATGTTTCCGCGTCAATCACATAACATGTAACTTCTGATTTTAAATCCCCGATCTGACATTTGATTCGAATCTTTCCCAAGGGTCTGGATCCGCTGGTGTTGAATCCGTAGATCGTAGTGCCCGTGGAAGCTAGCTTACTTGCCGGTATTCCGAGATTATACATCAATCGGAGCGGCATGATGCTGACAGCGGAACCCGGATCGACTTGGATCCGGTTGACCACGCTGGAGCCGATGTGCCCGGTGAAGTATAAAGGTCGATCGTGCTTCGAATTCTTCGTCTGCATGTCTTCTTTGGTGAAAGAAATGCAGGGAAAATGGTGCGCCGCGAGATTGCAGTGTTGAACTGACGGCTCTGGTTCTTCAGAAGACGGCTTGATTTGAGTCAAGAAGGCTTCAGAGTCACTCAAGGCTTCTTGTAGTGCTTTCCTTGTGTCCTTTGAAAGGCGCAATAATTCGTATAGGGTTATCCTAGCCAGAATATTAGCCAATTGCGCCATAATGTCGAAGCGATGCAGAGTACTCGAGTTCCCCGGTTTGTCTTTTCCAATCGGTTGATTGAATCGAGACTGCTTCGGGTTCTGACCTTCTTGGTATAAAGGTTCTTTCCCCTTTTGCTTTTGTTGGGTTTTTTCTGCCACTACAGGTGTTGGAGGAGTTGCAACAATTCCCATCTCTGTCAATGTCCTGGAGGGAACGGTCTTGGTTACCCCCTGCTTAGCCAATTGCTCGGAAGCATCCGGATACTTAAAGTGATATTCATTTCCACTCCGGGTCGCCAAGACTTCTTGTTCATCTTCAGAAAGCGGGAAAGCCGGGATTCTTTCGTCATCTTCTCCTGGAATAGCATAGGCCCCGTAGCAAGTCTTCCCTTTTCCTTTTGATTTTCTTTTGGATGACGATCCGACCCATTGTTCATCTTCAATCAGGTCGGGGTGAACCCAGAGAACCTCATCATTCGGGGCCGTGTGTGGCACAAGTCCCTTCTGACGTTGTCTGTAAGGATCATCGTTCACGGTGTTCATTGCAACTTTCACCACGGGTTCGGGCTGAAACCAGTTCAACGGGACAGATCCGAAGCTGATCGACACTGCATTTGCACCCACTTTCTTCTCCTTAGGCTGCTTCATAGTGATGACCCCCACATCAATCAAAGCCTGGATCTTATCTTTGAGAGCGTAACACGACTTGGTAGGGTGGTGAACTGCTCTGTGAAACGCGCAATACTTCGGGTCATTAACCCTTTTGGCGTCTTCCTGATCTTGGACTGGAGGCAACTTAATCTTGTTGTTCTCTATAAGGTATTTAAAAATACCGGGAACTTCATCTTCCTTGAACGAATAGATCTTTGGGAATTTCGGTTCCGAAGCCTTCTGTTTCTGAGGCTGTTGTTGCCATCGTGATTGCTGAGGCGCCTTCTGCTGCTGTTGTTGCGGTTGCGCTTCAAATGTTTGGTTCGCATCCACTGCATTCACTTGTGCTTTCCCTTTTCCTTTAGGAACAAAATTTTGTTGCGGGGCTGGTGCCGTCGTTTGACCTCTTTCGGTCTTTTTCCTCTTGAGGAAACGTTCGGCCCTTTCCCCTCGGACCTTCAAATCTTTCCAGGTCTTAGACGGTGCCATTCCTATGGCTTCGAGAATATCCAATGAAAGATTGTTGTGACAAGTCTCCAGGATAAAGTCTTCACTAATCGGATCCCTACAATTCATGGCTTTGTTCCGGAATCGTTTAATGAAATTCTCCACCAACTCTCCGTCCTTTTGCTTCTCATCAAATAATGTTCCGATCGAGACCTCAGTATCGTCATCAAAGAAATTTGTGAGAAACATATCCTCCATGTCATCCCAACTGCTAATGCTCCCTGGCTTAAGACGACGATACCAATCGAAGGCTGCTCCGCGAAGAGTGCCGACGAATAACCGTACCATCAATGGTTCATTCCCAGAGATTATCCCCAAGTGAGACTTGAAGTATATTAAATGCTGGGTAGGGGAACCCTTTCCATCATACGGCGTGAAGTTGATTAAGTTAAACTTTGCTGGATACGGGATTGACTCCCATTCTCTTGGGTATGGGCACGGTATTCCGGACCTTTTCACTTCCTGCGCATTCATCAGCGCATTGATTTTGCTCTCCAAATCTCTCATTTTCTTATCTTCACTCGTATCTGTCTTCGAGTGGTTTCGAGGAGAAGTAATGTGGTCCTCTTTTGTATTGTTATCATCCGAAGGGCCACCCCCATTATTGTTGTTGACGGGAGGAGTGTTCATGTTGGCATTATCCTCTACTTCCCGTTCATCTTCGCCTTGATTAGCATTATTGCGACGACTAGACTCCCCTTGATGAGTTGTCAGTGCCGCTATTTGCTGGTCGTGCATTTCTCTCATCTGCTGCATGGCCATCTCCATTTCAAATTTGAAGTTCTCCTTCTGCTTAGCCAAAGCGTCCTCGAGTATCTTAGAAACTTGCTCGGCGCTAATCATAAGCGATTCGTAGGGTTGCCCCGCACTAGATGTCGTGTCATCGGATGCTATGGCTGAGCAGGCATCTGAACCAGCATCTGACACTTCATCTTCTAAAGGAATTCCCTTCTGGATCCTTTGATAATCCTTCCGTCTACTAGTCCCTGTTCTCAATCGAGTCATACGTTGGGACACCGCGGTAAACTGATCCGGGCTAAAGCGTCGTGTTGACTTCCCTCTCCCGGTCATATTGACGGACACTTCTGGAAATTCATCATCTTGGTGGACGGGCTTCCTCTTACGGAAACGCCTTGGTTTGGTCTCGGACGCCCTGGTAGAGATCCTCTCAAACACCGAGACTCTTTTTGGGGCTTTAGAACAGCAGCATTCCGATAATACTGCTTTGATTATGTTGGCACACGGACAGTGAGGATCCGTGTCTCGAACACTTCTTTTCCGGGATTTATTCGCACCCCCAGCCCTATAGTACAACTCATCAGTTTGATAACTGGAGCAACCCATAGAGTGTTGGCACGCCTTCCCAGGTATAACATCATCATCATCAGACAGATGTGTTTTCCTCTGGGGATGCGACGCTTTGTTAGCATTTTCAGGAATCGCATGTCCGAGGCGACGTTTTTGTGAATGCCGGCCCTCAACAGGCTCCTGGATTTCAACACGCAATCCAATGCGATTATCTGCGGGACTTTTCCCGTTATACTTTCTCCTCCACTGCCCAGGAGGACAACCTCCAGCCTGAAAATGTGCTCGAGATCCATTCAATAAGCCTGGGCGCTCCTTAACTGGCACTTTGCCTCGATCATCGTGTGAAGGGCCAAGGCGGTCTTTGATGGTCACCTTAAAATGGGACAAATCCACACTGTCGTGGATCTCCAGCGGAGGCGTGGAACTTGTCGGGACAGTAATAGAGGCCACTGGAAACTTAGACGGGATTGCAGGAAGCGATTCAGCATTGCAGCGGACCGAACCAGTTCGAGTTTTGCTCAAACCACCACTTGGTGGTTTGACTTCGGTCGAGCCACCATTTTTGGTGGTTTGAACTTGGCCGAGCCACCATTTGGTGGTTTGAACTTGGCCGAACCACCATTTGGTGGTTTGACTTCGGCCGAGCCACCATTTGGTGGTTTGAACTTGGCCGAACCACCATTTGGTGGTTTGAACTTTTCGATGCCTTCGGGCACCGTTTGGGTTGTTCCTGATGTTGGTTTGGATTTTGGCCTCCAGACTCGGCGTGATCTTGGTGGCTTCTTGATCACCTCTTCTTGTTCCAACTTCTGCGCTTCTTGCATCAAAGCTCGTGCATGCGCGAGTAACGCTCGGCGTTTCTGGATCCTTTCTTCAAGAGTTGAGCGCGCCCTTTTGACGCGGATCCATTCATTCGTGGTTGTGTTGGAGGAGTTGGCTATCCGCTGTTGCGGCGCTTTGCGCCTCCTGGTCTTCAGATCCGCTTCATAGCGGATTCCATCAACCGGTTCTAACGCCTTGGCCAGCTGGCGCGCGAGGCGTTGTCGCCGTCTCTGTCGCGCCCTCTTTGATAGAACGGGCACATCATCAGTAGTCAACCCTTCGTTCAAGGGGTTCAGATCTGCATTTTCAGCCTCGCCGGATGTCGACGGGGCGTTGTGAGCCACGATTGCAGCGGTGGCGGGGAGATCTTCTTGGGTCTTCAAATCCGAAGACCAACGAACCTTCCTGGACTTGCGAGGAGAGGTGGATCTAGAAGGGGAGGATAAGTACTCTTCATACTTCTGCTGGTCGAACTCAAACTCGACCTCTTCTTCAACCGGGATGAGAATCCGAGGTTGCGACACATCGGCCTTTGCAGAAAGGCCGTCGGCTCCCACTGTGGTCGCCAGCGTGTTTGGGTGGAAAATTGATTTCATTGATGAGTCCATTACAGCTTCAAACACCTACAATAAACTCAAACAACAAAAATAGCCTTTTTATAAGACTTTAAATCAAAAGTTACAATTTTCTCTCAAACTACACACAATAGAAGTTTATCGCCTATTGCTTGTGCGGGATCGTTGCCGGTGCCGGGGTTTATCCGTGGACCGCCTACGGATCAGATCCGGTGAGCAGAAGTTTGGATAATTAGTGCTTTCGCTTCACGAAGGAAGTGATTGCAGTAGCGGCGATTTTGACTAAGCAAAATCACGGCTCTTCTCGGGATTTAAGACTAAGCTTAAATCCGGAGGATGGTGGAATGAGTCTCAGATCTCTCGAACCCTTACTTTGATGAAGAACTCCGCCAAGATCTGCTAACTCTCTGAAATTCGTGCTCCAATCTCCAATTTGACAGCACTTCGTCCTCTTGATCTCCAGATCCTTCAAAAATGAACACCTGAGCCTCTATTTATAGGCTTGGTTGGTGGTTTTCTTGGATCAAAACGAGGGATTCCCTCTATCTTCAGTTAGGAACTGTCTAACAGCAATATCAGAGCAGTTGGAACCATAAATCCCGAAAGAATCCACGAAAGAACCGAAAAAACTGATTCTGGCCGTTTCACCGAAGTGGTTCGGCCTTGGCCAAACCACCAAATGGTGGTTTGAACTTGGCCGAACCACCATTTGGTGGTTTGACACTGGCCGAGCCACCATTTGGTGGTTTGAACTCTGGCCGAACCACCATTTGGTGGTTTGAACTTGGCCGAACCACCATTTGGTGGTTTGACATTGGCCAAACCACCATTTGGTGGTTTGACA
>BQKN01000325.1:187210-200108 GCA_022839385.1 Asparagus kiusianus
AGAGTTCACTATATATTCTGCAGTCAAAGGTAAGTCAATCTCTAGAGAAGAACTGTGAGAGTCCCAGCAGATAGCTAAAAACACCATCCGATGTGTCGAGGCAAAAGCATGCCTTAAAATATGTAACTAGTCTAAAAATAGACAAATCAGCTATAGATGGTTAAAAGCTAAATGGCTGGAAAGAATATCTAAAAGATATAAGATTAAATTTTACAAGCATCATTCAGTAATGAACTAAAACATCCAACATTATCAATTAATCTTATTTTCTGTCCTAGATATTATAAATAGTCCAACAGACTAAACTATAATTCGTTATAGATAAAACTGACATAGAACCAAATTAGATGTTTGAAAATCCAAAGCAGACGCCAGATGTTCGACAAAACAACCTGGACATCTTTGTAAGCAAACCCAAAAAGAGCGTTGTTTGTCAACTACATTCAGACGTCTCTGTTTTCCCAACTAGATATCAAATTCCCAAATTAGATGTCTAATGTCGGACCGCTAGACATCTGATTTCAAATCAAACATCTAATGTCGAGTGATCAGATGATTATATATGTTAATCGCTGCTCCTGTCAATTGATCTATTTCAGCTTGTTTCTTTGTCGTGCAAATTTCCTAGTCTAAAACGATATTACCAAGTTTAAAATGACGCAACTACAAGAAACTCATGCATGTTTGGAAATATTTTGATATTTCGAAGTGTTCATGAGGTATTAAACCCCCTATTTGATGTTATATTATTATAATTTAAAATATGTAGAATCATCAACTATAAATCCTATATATTTTATATGAATTCCTAAGGTTTTAATCATCACAAAAAATAAAATAAACTATGACTTATGTACAACAAGTGCAAGGAATTCTAGAATTAAAAAATTGAAGAGCAAGTGGTACTTGCCTTAGGCTCTACCACTATAGATATGTAGTACGTATCCTCGAGTTGAGATCCAATTACCTCCATTACTAGAGTATGAACTTCACGAGTTGAAGAGGATGAGGATTCACAAGCATGTCTTTCTCTAGCTCTATTTTCTCCTTTTCTCTCTCTTCTTTTTCTCTTTCCGAATCCCTCTCTGGCCGAACTCAAGATGAGAAAATGATGTTGACCTCTTTGTTTTGATGATGTTATAACAAACAATTTATAACTAATATTGTTTGTCTAATGTTTATGTTTTCTATTTATTGTAGACAAACAATAAGTTGGAGATGGATGGACTAGAGCTTTCACGATCATATCATTTGGAGGATGGATGGAATATCAGTATGAAGTAATATATTCAGGTTAAAGATTCAAGTTCTAGCTTCATCCGCAAGTTTATCAATTCATGCTCATTGAAGACCTTCAGATAGCTTGGGTAATTTAGTTTAGGGTTTATATTATGTGTGTTGGTACTTTAAGTTCAATATCATATACACACACACATAATTTATTGGTTTATCCGTTTTCTTATTTTATCCACAAACAAAATTTTTACAAGCAAAATAAATATTTTTATACATACATATTTATTTTTATGTGGATAAATGATTTTGGTTTAGTGATATAGATATGAAACAAATACACATTCATATACATATTTATATGTTTCATATTCTATTGTATTTAGAAAAATATTGAGTTATTTGTTTATGAACTTAATAATTATTATTTATATCTTTTATTATGTCTATAAAATCATTTGATAAAGTTTTAAAAGTTTGTTTAAGTCAAAATGACAAAAACAAGTGTTTTTTATTTTCATGTTTTGGACTAGTTTTGAAAAATGATAAGATTTTACAAATGTGAAGTGCAATTCTAAAAGTTCTTTTTGTAATGTTCATTAACATGTTTATAAATATTTTCTAAAGTTTTATATTTTTTAAAATTTATTTGATATTTTTAAAGGCGCTTCAAAAATCAGTTTTTTCTATCAGTCGACTAATACATGGGTTCAGTCGACTGATAAAAACACCTGGAATAGTTAAAAGTTTCTATTTTTCTATCGATCGACTGATCTGTTGACTGATGAGGTATTTAATCGACTGACGAAGTCCTTCAGTCGACTGATGACATGTTGTTGGTCTGTAACGGTCATCTCATCAGTCGACTGATGAACAATATCTGCTGATTGATGCTGTAATAGCTAGTTTTTTCAGCCTTATCCTGTTTTAAGTTATTGGTCTTTTTGATTTCATTTCCTTGTTTTTTGGCGTCCTTATAAATACCCCTCATACCTCAGACCAAAAATTATCCAAGAAAAGTTTTTTAAATTTTTTTACAAGTTTGTTTAAGGGTTTTTAAGTTTGTTTTAGTGTTTGTTTGATTTGTGAAGAAGTTTTCACAAGTGGAGGTGATCATCTTCATTGTTTGAGCTTCAATCTCCATCTCTCCATCTTGTTTTTCATAGAAGAATTTCTAAACTCTTTTCTAGCTCTTTATTTGTTTTGATTATTATTTCTATTAGCTAGAATTACATTAAGTTTAGTTTTAATTTATCTCTTTGTTACACATACCCACATTGAGCTTTTAGTAATTTCATACATAGTATATTTGGGGTTGTGAGATTCTAACTTAGAGTTTGACTTAATTGAGTTCTCACCCTGTTTAGAGAACAACCATTATATTAAGAGCTATTATTATGAGGTTCACTTTGTATTACACTAGTACACTGAGAGGAGTGTATGGTGAGAGACGGGGTTGTCCCAAGAGGAGTAGGGTAGGTGGTAATACCTAGAGGTAGGTTGTAATTCCTAATACTTGAGGGAGACATGGGCTAGAGACCAACACTTAAGGTGGTAGTTAGTGTGTTTACATTGTGAGTGATTGTAATATTTTCAGTGAACTAAAAAAACCGAGTGTGAGGTGTAAACGTTATTCGGGTAAGCGTTGAAAACCCGGTTGTGTAGTGGATTCTCCCCAGGAGTGGGAAGCGGAGACGTAGGATGGAATGTCCGAACTCCGTGATTATTTTGCTTGTTTGAGTTTGGCTTAGCGCACTTATATATTTGTTCATCTTTATTGCCATTCTCTTTTGTCTAATTCATCCACTATATCCTTGCATATAATTATTGCATATCATTCTTGATATGATATATTTATTTATAAGTTTTTAATTTGGCATAAATCGGATTAGATTAGCATAAACCCTATTCACCCCCCTCCTTCTAGGGTGCTTTCAATTGGTATCAGAGCTTGGTACTCTTTGATTTAAGGTTTAATCGCTTTAAGTTAAATATTCAAGTTATCTTTTTATGCTAATCTAATTTTAAGATTTTTTGTATCTTGCTTGCACATTTTATAATTATGGACTTTTATTGCACACGTTGTTTAGGCTATGATCATAATGTTGCTCCTAGAATAGATAATTTTTCCTATGACCAATGTTGCTCTAGATTTAATATATTTGTTCGATCTAGACACTTTGATTTATGAGAAATTATAGATTGTGCTTATATTATACCCACTTCGGAGAAATCCAAGTGGAGTAAAAATGTTCATAAGATGTTTACAATGAATAAGCTATTGTTAGAATTTTTGCGTAACGCTTTTGATTTAACTTTTTCTAACAAGCTTGATTTATTTAATAGTGCTTAAAAATTATGAAAATTCATAGAAGCACATCAAGAGAACTTGGAGTCAATCCGATAAGCTTTGGAGGATTTTTCTTCAAGTTCATGTGGAGCATCATGCACACGGCCGCTAGGCGATAGCCCTAGCGAGGTATGCGATTCAGATTCCAAAAGTGAATTATCCATTAGCGAACTCATATTGCATATGATAGGTTAATGCATGCCTACATAAGTTGCATAAAAATTTTATTGATCTTAAAAGCAAGCACGTAACTTTAAAATCCGATCATGAATTGCTAGCATCTAAATTTGATACTATTGCTAAAGATAATGTAATCCTTAAAGAAATTAATAAAAAATTAAAATTAGATCATATTACATTGAGTTCCAATGTTGCTAGCTTAATTCATAAGAAGAATGATGTCATGTTAGAAGTAGATTCTATTAGTAATAAAAATGATCATATTTGCTCTACTTCTATTGACAATGCTTCTATGCCTAATGTTTAGTTAAACAATATTAAAAATTGCATTTCTTCTTTAAATTCAACTCTTAACACATGCATTGTTAATGACAAGAAACTTATGGACTTATGTGTAAAGTCTCGTGCTAACTCTTCAAAACCAAGAACTCACTATGCACATATGTATAGCAAAGTTTATAAGTATTCTCTTTGCGGTCGTAAATGTCATTTAGCTAAATTTTGCTATGATGCACAAAAACCCAAAAATGCTAATATTAGTTCTCCTTGTGCATCCCACCAAGTTTTTTCATCACACACACATGCACATACATCCAAAGTTCATCATAAGCATGCTAGTGTGTATAAATATAATTTTTGTGGTAGACCATTTGGCAAAGTTTTATTTTGATTTAAGAAAATGTTCAATTTTTCCAAATTCTTCAAATAAACCACGTTTGTTTAATAATGTTTTACATTTACAAAATAATTTTAAAAGACCATATATGTTTGAAAATGTTCTTCGTGCACAAGTTTATGGTCAACAAAATTAAATTAACCTCTTTCATTGCACTTATTACAACCGGAAAGGTCATTTGCATAATTTTTGCTTTGACCGTGTTCGTGCACTAAATGCGTCCAAATAAGATCATAACTCTAGGGTTTGAGCTTTAATGATAAGGATCAGTCCCTAAATCTTTCGGCACAAAGAATGCTTAGGTGCCAAAATCCTTTTAGACCAAGATTTTTAATATTTTCATGTTTTTATTATTTCTTGGTTTTTGAAAAACATGTTTTTAAAATTTTTAAGTAAATAATTTTATTTTCATTTTTTGGCTTTGATTGTCATGAGAGGTTTGTGTTTGAGTAACCCTCGGGTTTATTGGGTGTTTATTTCCCAAATCATATTTACCGGCTACTAAAAGTCTTTATATGGGTTGGAACAAGCTTAAGAGCTTGATTTGGTTGTCTCTCTTGTCCTTCTTTTGTCAAAAATGATATCTATTTGTCTTTATGTGATTGTGGTTTAAATCTTAATTGATGATTTCATTTGAGTGATTTGTTTTTATTTGAAAACTTTTTTCGTGATTCTCATGTTTTTCATTCTTTGTTTTCATAAGTCTGTTCATATATGGTTTTTATGTTTATGCCTTGAGACACTATTTTATAATGACATATCATTATGTGTCCTCATTGTATTTTTATATGTGAGTGGTGTTTAGCATATTTTTTCATCTATGCTTGCTCACATATATTTACCTTGGTCATCATTGCATATATTCCTTAAGGCATTTTGATAGGGGGAGCATTCTTTATTTCTATTTTTGTGTTATACTCACCACGCTTATAGGTAGAGAGAGATTTCGCTCTCTTTATTCTTTTAATTTCCCCTTTCTGATGTTGTCAGAGGGGGAGAAATATTATGAGTATATACTTCCTTGTTTATATGCATGATGATTCTAATTTATATATTCATCTCGTATCATGCATATTTTTTTTGTAAATTGTTTGCCATCATAAAAAATGGGGAGATTGTTGGCTTTTTTGTTTTGATGATGTATAACAAACAATTTATAACTAATATTATTTGTTTCATGTTTGTATTTTTCTATTTATTGTAGACAAATAATGAGTTGGAGGATGAATGGACTAGAGCTTTCACGATCATATCCTTTGGAGGATGGAAGGAATATCGGTATGAAGCAATACATTCAAGTTAAAGATTCAAGTTTAATCTTTATCCATAAGTTTATCAGGTCATGCTTATTGAAGACCTTCATATAGCTTGGGTAATTTAGTTTAAGGTTTATATTATGCGTGTTGGTACTTTAAGCTCAATATCATACACACACACACAATTTATTGGTTTATCCATTTTCTTATTTTATCCACAAATAAAATTTTTATAAGCAAAATAAATATTTATATACATACATGTTTGTTTTCATGTGGATAAATTATTTTGGTTTAGTGATATAGATATGAAACAAATATACATTCATATACATATTTATATATTTCATATTCTATTGTATTTGGAAAAATATTGAGTTATTTGTTTATGTACTTAACAATTATTATTTATATTATTAAGTCTATAAAATCATTTGATAAATTTTTAAAAGTTTGTTTAAGTCAAAATGACAAAAACAAGTGTTTTATATTTTTATGTTTTGGACTACTTTTAAAAAATGAAGAGATTTTTCAAATGTGAAGTGCAATTCCAAAACTTCTTTTGTAATATGTTCATTAACATATTTATAAATATTTTCCAAAGTTTTATATTTTTTAAAATTTCTTTGCTATTTTTAAAGGCACTTCAAAAATTAGTTTTGCTGATTTAAATAGGCTGATAAAGTGTTATCAGTCGACTGATACATGCGTTCAGTCGACTGATGAAAACGCCTGAAATAGTCAAAAGTTTCTATTTTTCTGATGGTCGACTGATCAGGTCTTCAGTCGACTGATGAAGTCCTTCAGTCGACTGATAATGTGTTATTAGCCTTAACGATCATCTCATCAGTCGACTGATAAACAGTATCAATCGACTGATGCTATAACGACTAGTTTCTTCAGCCTTGTCTAGTTTTAGATTTTTGGTCTTTTTCTTTGATTTTCTTGTGTTTTAGGATCCCTATAAATACCACTCATATCTCAAACCAAAAACTATCCAAGAAAAGTTTTAAAAGAGTTTTACAAGTTTGTTTAAGGGTTTTTAAGGTTTTTTTTTGTGTTTGTTTGGTTTGTGAAAAAGTTTTCACAAGTGGAGGAGATCATCTTTATTGTTTGAACTTCAATCTCTATCTCTCCATCTTGTTTTCCAGAGAAGAATTTCTAAACTCTTTTCTAGCTCTATATTTATTTTGATTATAATTTATATTAGCTAGAATTACATTGAGTTTAGTTTTGATTTATCTCTTTGTTACACATACCCACATTGAGCTTTTAGTAATTTCATACATAGTATATTTAGGGTTGTGAGACTGTAACTTAGAGTTGGGTTTAATTGAGTTCTCACCTTGTTTAGAGAACAACCATTGTATTGAGAGCTACTATTATGAGGTTCACTTTGTATTACACTAGTACACCGAGAGGAGTGTGTGGTGAGAGACGGGGTCGTCCCAAGAGGAGTGGGGTAGGTGGTAATACTTAGAGGTAGGTTGTAATTGTTTAATGTGAAAGTTGACATTTTTATTGATTAACTCATTACAAATTCAATTATTTACAACAAATTCAAAAGTAAAAGTTCGTGTTTTTATAAGACTCGCCTACACAATGAAAATAATAAGAATATTACAACTCTCTTCAAACGAAACACAACAGCAGTTTATCTCTTGTTGCTTGCGTAGGATCTTTGTCCTCTTCGGGGTTTATCCGTGGACCACTAAGCGATCAGCTCAAAGTGCAGATTTCATTAACTCGCGAAGGAGTCAAGAAACCAAAGTAATTATCTTGACAACAGCGAGATAAACACTCTTCTCGAGACCACAACAACCTTGCGATCTCACGGGAAGAACTGGGCTGCAAATCTCTCAAATTCTCCTTCTTTATGTTGAACAATTCGCTGAGATCTCCTCCTCCTCTCTGAAATTCGTGGCTCTTTAGTCTCCAATTTAACAGGATTCGCCAAGGCTCGAGAATTCCAGATCTATGCAAATGAAGGCCCTAGGGCTGTATTTATAGACTTCGAGAGTTCTTTTTCGGATAAGAACAGCCGGTTCCCTCTTATCTTCAGTTATAACCATTTTATCATGATCTAGGATAGCTTTAGATTAGTTGGAGCAAGATCCCAGGGGTTACCGGGCAAAAATAGCTTCAAAACAGATTTTTTAGGTTGCGAGACACCTTGGGTGTCTTAGTCATGGCCGAGACACTTAGAGTATCTCGGCCATGACCGAGACACTTGTAGTGTCTCCTGCTAAGGCTCAGGCACTGGTCAAGCGCAACGTAGTAATTTCCACTGTATTTTCATCGTCCGAACTCGGAATTACATAATTTAAAGTGTGTAGGAAAGCTGACAAAGAGATCTACAAGCTTCCATGGTTGAATCACATTTGGAATGGACGAGACATGAGGGGCGCTTCATCTTTCGTGAGCGAAGCGTAACTCCCGACCGGCTCGTATCTTCGTTATTCTGTTGTTCTATTGCCTCATACGATTCGTCGACTCACTTCATGTGTTTGTCGTCGTTAGATAAACTTGTTTGACTTAGATAGTAACGTTCATCGTCTTCTTTTTACTTCGAGCTGTGTACGAAAACTCATAGGCAATTTTTGATGCTAACAGATACCCCCTTCAAAGTGTTCCAGTCTTGTTTCTTTTATATAAGAGCCTAGAATACTTTGGATGTGATAGGTCCAACCTTCAGTCGGTGTAAAAGGACCTGTAGTTGGCTTCAATTCTTGACTTCTTCGGTTTTCAGTCTATTCAATATTTTGACGAATAGCTAAAATTTCTTCGGTGCTGTGTTTATCGTCTGGCCGTTATCGAAGTCTCGAATCAAAATTAATGAGTTGGTTTTAGCTCGTGTCATTGAGTTGACTTTTAATGTACTATCTTTATTGAAAATTCATATCTGAACTTTGGAGTTGATCGGAGGTCTTGCGTTGATCGGCGTTGACTTCCATTGCAACACGTTGACCGGCATTGACCTAGGGCTACGCATTGACCGGCGCTGACCTTAGTGTTTTGTATTGATCGGCATTGACTTTTATCACAACGCGTTGACTGGCATTGACTTTCGTCGTAACGTGTTGACCGGTGTCTACACAGTTTATGCTCTTAAGACGTTAGAGCGTGGCGGTCTTAACTATTGGAGCTGCAGAACTAATTATTAAAACTGATTCATGTGCATGTATGGATCTTATCCTAAAGTTGTTGGATGCTCAAGTCACGAGACCAACTAATGAAGCTGGTGCTTCAATAACTCTTGCCTCTATATGATTTTTGGCAAACCCTCAACCATCAATGGTTTGATGAGCCTTTACCGACTACCGTTTGAGTCAGGCTAGCATGCAAATTGTTTAAGTCCGTTCTGCATGTAATGTTATGCTAAAAGAGTTAGCTCTTTTAGTGCTACGAGATTGAATACATAGACTTCGTCTTTCTTACGAGAATAGAAGACCCAGCAACGCGTGTTAGGCGCTGTCTTATCCCTTCATAGTATTCGGGATAAAAATTCATAGACTTGTGTAGCATGAATTTTGAGAGTTATATAAAAAAAGTGGTGTCTTCTCTTTAGGAAAAGACGAACCCGATGCTGGAGAGGAAGAATTTTATATTCTCTCTCTAGTTGCAAAGGAAACTTAAAATAGGATCTTCACTTCAAGAATCGAGGAAGGTTTGATTACAGAACTAAATAGCGGGTTTCTTGTTTATCGAGAGTGAATTATGGTTTTGGCCCTAACTGTAGGAAGGTTTAACCAAGTAGGAGGTTTGATTCGACCCTAACTATAGGAATGTTTGATCATTCAATTTGAAAGTGAACCTCTCATTCATGAAAGGAATCGAGAGAGGATTTTGGTTATGGCCCTAATTGTAAAAAGGTTTGACCGAGTGGGAAGTTTGAGATGATCCTAACTGTAGGAAGGTTTGATCGCTCGATTTTGTTAGACTCTAGAGTGGGGAGGGGGTGATTAGGGTCTTGTGCTAATCTAATTCTGATTTTATGTCAATTAAAACTAATTAATAAATTATTCTTACAAGATAGATATACAATATGTTATGAGCAAGAATATACAATATGAACAAAGAGATATATCCTATATGGTAAAATATATGAAAGGATATATAAACTAACACAAGGGTGAAATAAACACAAACAAGATAAACAAGATAGTGGTCACTATGAGCGATAGATAATGGCGACAGGAATGAAATAACCAATAAGCACAAGTGAGACACCAAGGCAATCACAAACACATGAAGATGATCACGAAGTTCGAACCTTTCGTCCTAAGTCTCTGCTCCCCACTCCCCGGGAGAACTCCACTATCACGTCAGGTTTTCTATGCTCACCCGAATAACGTTTACACCTCACAATATCGGTTTTCAACGCTCACCGATCAACGTTCACAATCTCACAATGTAACTACACTCCACACCCTATAAGTGTTGGTCTGTAGCACGTGTCCTTCCTCAAGTGCTCGGAATTACCATCTCTTTCTAGGCTTTACTACCGACCCCACTCCTCTTGGAAGCGACCCCGTCTCTCACTACACACTCCTCTCGGTGTACTAGTGTAATACAAATTGAATCTCACAATAAGCACAATACAACAAATGATTGTTTTCTAATATGGATGAGAACACAATGTAAGCTCATACTCAATGATACTATTCTACAACCCAAATTATACTATGAATGTAAATACAATAACCTCAATAGGTTGTGTGTGTTAACAATGAGTAAATCAAAACTAAACTCAATTATGAAAAACTAGTTTGTAGAAATGATAATCAATAAATAATTATAAATAAAAGCTAGAATTGAGTTTAGAAAAATTTCTCTAAATGACAAGAGAGAGAGAGAGGTGAATTGAAGCTCAACCACTAATGAATTGATCTCCACTTCCTCTTGTGAAAGTATCTTCACAAACCAAACTTTTTAAAACAAACTTAAACCCTTGTTAAAACTTATTTAGAACTTTTCTTAAAACTTTTTCTTAAGTACCCTCAGAAGTTAAAGGGTATGGGGTATATATAGGAGCCCCAAAGAACCAAGAAAACCCAAGTGAAAAGTCCAAAAAACCAAAAAACAGCTCACCCAAAAACTAGCCATTACAGTGTTATGAGTCGACTCAGTACTGTTCATGACTCGACTCATAAACTACCTGTTACAGGAAAAAAAAACATCTTATGGGTCGTCTCAAATGTTCATGGGTCAACTCATGCACCGTTCATGGGTCGACTCATGCATTTATGGGTCGACTCGTCAGGTTTGAACAGTATCGGCAGATCTGGAATTTTTGCATAGCTGTCTTTGTAAAATACATTAAAAATAGTAAATCAACTCCCAAAATTATGAAATTTTGAGAAAGATTTCTAGAAATGTAAATAAACATTTTAGTGAAAGGATTTTTGAAATATAGCTTCCCATTTGTGAGAAATAAATATTTTAACACAGATATTTTAGATTCTAAAAACTGCTACAACACCCGATTTTGTAAAATCAATTTGACATAGAAAATAAACTCCAAAAATGATAACATTTTGGGAAATGGTTATAAACATATAATAAAACATGTTAGGAAAAGAATTTTTTAAATTATATTTCCTATTTGTGAAAACACATCTGTTTTGAAAAAACATGCACGAACATGAATTTGTTAAGAACTTGATTTTGACAAAATGAGTTCAAACAAATTTTAAAAACTTTCCAGTAGATTTATAGACTTGATAAATGATATGAAATACTGTTATTAAGTCTATAATCCAAAAATACAATATATTTTGCAAACACGATAGAATATGAAATAAGTGAGTATGCATATGAACATGTATGTTTGTTTCATATCTATATAGCTATACTAAAACAACTTATCCACATAAACAAACATGTATGTATATAAATATTTGTTTGAAAAAATGTTATTTGTGGATAAAACAAAAAAATGGATAAACCAAGAAAACGTGTGTGTGTATAATATTGAGCTTGAAGTATAAAAAACACATATAATATAAAACCTATACTATATTACCCAAGCTATGATCTTGATCTTCAATAAGATCTACTTGGTACACTTGCGGATGAAGCTTGAACTTGAATCTTTAACTTGAATTGTAAGGCTTCACTCCACTATTCCGTTAACCTCCATTGGATATGATCGTTGTGGCGTAATTCCATCCATCCTCTAATATATTGTTTGTCTATAATAAATAGATAAACACAAACACTAGACAAACTTCATTAGTGGTAAATTATTTGTTAAACATCATCAAAACAAAGAGGCCAATAATCTCTCCCTTTTTGATGATGATAAATAATTTACAAAAAGAATATATGCATGAAAGGAAATGAATATACAATATTATAATTATTATGCATATAAACAAAAAGAATATACTCACAATATTTCTCCCCCTTTGACAACATCAAAAAGAGGAAAATAAAAGAATGAAGAGAGCAAAAGCTCCCCCTATCAATATGCATGGGTGAGTATAAAAACAACAATAGAATATGGAAGACACCTCCTATCAAAATGCCTCATGAAAGTATGAAATGAATACAAAGGCATACATATGTGAGCAAGCAAGATGAAAAATATGCTAAACACAACTCACATACACAAAGACAATGAGAACACATATACGTATGTTATTCTGAAGATAGTTGTCTCAAAGCATTAGTTTTAAAACAAAACCTAATAAAAAAGATTTATGAAATCAAAAGAGAGAAAGTATGAGAATCATGCAAAAAAAGTTTTCGAATGAAAACCGATCAACCAAATGAAATCATAAATCAACATTTAAATCATATAATAACATAAAACTAAACCATCATCGATTTTTAAAAAATAAGAGAGGCAACCATATCAAGCTGTTAAGCTTGTCTCAACCCATATAAAGATTTTAGCACCCGGTAAACAAGGTTTGGGAATAAGCACCCAATAAATCCGGGGGGTTATATAAACACAAACCTCTCATCAAAACAAAACCAATAATCATGAAAACAAAAGAATTTGATCAATAAAAAGAATTATTTTCATGTTAAAAAATTTAAAGTATAATTTTCAAAACCAAGAAAAGGAAAAAGAAAAATACTAAAATTCTTGGTTTAAAAATTAAATTTGTTTTGGTACCCAAGAATTCTTAGTACCAAGAGATTTAGGTGTTGGCCTTCTTGTTTTGATGATGTTTAACAAACAATTTACTTCTA
>BQKN01000325.1:210108-226173 GCA_022839385.1 Asparagus kiusianus
CACATAACTCTTTGTATATCTATCTTGCAAGAATATATTTGTTAAGTAATTTTAATTAGCATTTAAATCGGATTAGATTAGCATAAGACCCTAATCACCCCCTCTAAGGTCTAACATTAGGGACATGACCCCTATCTTTTAAGCTCAAAGCCCTAGGGTTATGAACCCGTTTGAGCACATGTGGTGTACTAACACGGTCAGAGCAATAATCACTCAAATGACTCTTCCATTGTAATTTATGCAATGAAAGAGATCCATTTGTTCTTGCGGACCATTAGCTCGTGCACGGGAATCATTTGCAAATAAAGATTATCTTTTAAAATTATTTTATAACAATGGTCTATTTGGAACATATTGCAACTTAGAAGCTTTTTGCATATCATAATAAAATTTTGCAAGATGTCCAAACCTACTACAAACATCACATTTAAAAATATGTGGTCTACTAGAAGCATTTGGCAAATTTGAGTTCTCTTTTAAATCAAAGCAAAACTTGGCTAAATGACTAAAACGACCACAATGATCACACTAGCATGCTTATGATGAACTTTGTGAGAATGAGCATGTAATGTGTAAATGTACAGGATGAAGAAGCTACATGAGATGCACAAGGAGCAATAGAATTCTTATGTTTGTGTGCATCATAGTAAAATTTAGCTAAATGGCCTTTACGGCTGCAAATAGAGCACTTGTAAACTTTACTGTATATAAATGCATAATGAATGGATGATTTGACTTAGACTTGGCACACATATCCATAAGCTTCTTATGATTATTAATGCATGTTTTTAAAGTTGAATCTAAAGATGAAATACGTTTATTTACAAGATTCAAATCTTTATTATTAGGCACATATGTATTTTTATTAGAAAGTAGAACATAAATAGTCATTTATAAAAGAAGTAGTATCATTTTTTATGTTCTCTACTTCTAGCATGACATTATCTCTTTCATGAGTTAAAATAGCAAAATTTGAAATTAAAGAATCATGATCCAATTTTAATTTATCATTCTTTTCTTTGAGGATCACATTCTCATTAGAAATAGTATCAAACTTAGAAGCTAACAACTCATGATCGGATTTTAAATCTTCATGCTTGCTTTTTAAGTCAATAAAATCTTTATGTAATTTTTTATAGGCATGTAATAATTTTTTACTAGCACAAACAAGTTCATCACTAGATAAATCATTAATGGATTTGAACTCACAAACCTCACTAGGGCTATCGCTTAGTGGCCGTGTGTATGAAAATAAAGCTCCACATGAACTAGAAGTGGAATCCTCCAAGGCTTATCGGATTGCCTCCAAATTCCCTTGATGTGCTTCTATAAATTTTACAATGTGTAAGCACTATAAAAAGAATCAAGCTTGTTAGAAAAAGATGAATCGAACGCATTATGTAAAAATTCTAACAAAATCTTGTTCATTGTAAACATATGATGATCATTTTTATTCCATTTGGATTTCTCCAAAATGGGCACAATATAAGCATCATCTATAATTTCCCATAAATCGAAGTGTCTAGATTGAACAAAGAGTTTAAATCTAATATACCATTAGATATAGGGAAAAATATCTAATCTAGGAGCAATATTGATGGCATAACCTAAACAAGGCGCACCGTGTATATCCATAATATATGTATATATGCGTAAGCAAGATAACAAATAAAATCTAAATAAGATTAGCACAAAAAGAAAACTTGGATCTTTAACTCAAAGCGATTAGATCTTAAATCAAAGAGCACCAAGCTTTGATACCAATTGTTAGACCCTAGGGGGGTGATTAGGGTCTTGTGCTAATCTAATTCTGATTTTATGCTAATTAAAACTTATTAATAAATTATTCTGACAAGATAGATATACAATATGATATGAGCAAGAATATGCAATATGAACAAAGAGATATATCCTATATGGTGAAATATATGTAAGGATATATAAACTAACACAAGGGTGAAATAAACACAAACAAGATAAACAAGATAGTGGTCACTATGAGCGATAGATAATGGCGACAAGAATGAAATAAACAATAAGCACAAGTGAGACGCCAAGGCAATCACAAACACACAAAGATGATCACGGAGTTTGGACCTTCCGTCCTACGTCTCCGATCCCACTCCCGGGGAGAACTCCACTATCACACCGTATTTTCTACGCTCACCTGAATAACGTTTATTTCTCATAATATCGATTTTTAATGCTGACCGATCAACGTTTATAATCTCATAATGTAACTACACTCTACACCCTCTAAGTGTTGGTCTCTAGCTCGTGTCCGTCCTCAAGTGCTCGGAATTACCACCTCTCTCTAGGCTTTACTACCGACCCCACTCCTCTTGAAGCGACCCCGTCTCTCACCACACACTCCTATCGGTATGCTAGTGTAATACAAAGTGAATCTCACAATAAGCAAAATAAAACAAATGATTGTTCTCTAATATGGATGAGAACACAATATAAGCTCATACTCAATAATACTATTCCACAACCCAAATTATACTATGAATGTAAATACAATAAGCTCAATAGGTTGTGTGTGTAAACAATGAGTAAATCAAAACTAAACTCAATTATGAAAAACTAGCATGTAGAAATGATAATCAATAAACATTTATAAATAAAAGCTAGAATTGAGTTTAGGAAAACTTCTCTAGATGACAAGAGAGAGAGAGAGAGATAAATTGAAGCTCAACCACCAATGAATTGATCTCCACTTCCTCTTGTGAAAGTATCTTCACAAACCAAACTTTTTTAAAACAAACACTAAAACAAACTTAAACCCTTGTAAAAACTTTTCTTAAAACTTTCTCTTAAGTACCCTCAGAAATTAGAGGGTATGGCGTATGTATAGGAGCCCCAAAGAACCAAGAAAACCCAAGTGAAAAGTCTAAAAAACCAAAAAACGGCTCAGCCAAAAACTAGCCATTACAGTGTTATGAGTCGACTCAGTACTGTTCATGACTTGACTCATAAACTACCTGTTACAGGCAAAAAAAACATCTTATGGGTCGTCTCAAATGTTCATGTGTCGACTCATGCACTGTTCATGATACGAGTTGCCGTGCGAGCACCTTTGATCGTAGAATTATCAAAGGTGGGTAGAGGAGAAAACAATAAGAACACAAGAATAACTCAGGTTTTAGGCGAAGAAAAATACATTCTCTAGATTATGAGTATGCAATTTACAATCCCTCACAATCTCACTCTAGAATTGAAGAACAGGCTCTCCAAATCACAATTACACTTTTAATCTCTCTTGATTAATACTCTCTGGTTGTTTAAAAGCCCTAAAACAATCTTTTATATAGGTGTACAAATGTGGATGATAATTTGGTAAATAACCAGACCCAAAATCAATAGGAATTCGTGTGAACAGAATCCCAAACGAACCGGGAAACCATTGATGAGTCAACTCATGACTGAGATGAGTCGACTCGTCAGAAACTGGACAAAACTCAAAAATCAGCGATGAGTCAACTCATAACAGTCATGAGTCGACTCAACCTGATGAGTCGACTCATGACTGTTATGAGTCGACTCACAGGCTGAAAACTGGATACTTCGATTCTTTTGCTCGTTGTCTCGTTCCACGCTTCCTCCTGTGTTCCCTTGTACTGTTTAACACCTCTATTCTCTTGTTATCATGAGAATCATATATCCTCAAGCTCCCATGAGGATCGCTAAGTTCTGAAGAGAAGATACACCCGTATCAGTTCATGGGTCGACTCGTCAGGTTTGAACAGTATCGGCAGATCTAAAATTTTTGCGTATCTGTCTTTATAAAATACATTACAAATAGTAAATCAACTCCAAAATTATGAAAATTTGAGAAAAGTTTCTAGACATGTAGATAAATATTATAAAGAAATAAAATTTTGAAATATCACTTTCTATTTATGAGAAATAAATATTTGAACACAGATATTCTAGATTCTAAAAACTGCTAAAAATACCCTATTTTGTAAAATCAATTTGACATAGAAAATAAACTCCAAAAATGATAAAATTTTTAGAAATGGTTATAAACATGTAATAGAACATGTTAGAAAAAGAATTTTTAAATTTTATTTCTCATTTGTGAAAACTCATCTGTTTTGAAAAAACATGCACGAACATGAACTTGTTAAGAACTTGATTTTGACAAAATAAGTTCAAAAAAATTTTAAAAACTTTCCAATAGATTTATAGACTTGATAAATGATATAAAATATTGTTATTAAGTCTATAATCCAAAAATACAATATATTTTGCAAACACGATAGAATATGAAATAAGTGAGTATGGATATGAACATGTATATTTGTTTCATATCTATATAGCTATACCAAAACAACTTATCCACATAAACAAACATGTATGTATATAAATATTTGTTTGGAAAAATATTATTTATGGATAAAACAAAAAATAGATAAACCAAGAAAAGTTGTGTGTGTACAATATTGAGCTTGAAGTATTAAACACACATAATATAAAACCTATACTATATTACCCAAGCTACGATCTTGATCTTCAATAAGCTCTACTTGGTACACTTGCGGATGAAGCTTGAACTTGAATCTTTAACTTGAATTATAAGGCTTCACTCCACTATTCCGCCAACCTTCATTGGATATGATCGTTGTAGCATAATTCCATCTAACATGTTGTTTGTCTATAATAAATAGATAAACACAAACACTAGACAAACAACATAGTGATAAATTATTTATTAAACATCATCAAAACAAAGAGGCCAACAGATTTGAAAGTGGACCTCTCGTTCATGGAAGGAATCGAGAGAGGATTTTGGTTGTGGCCCTAACTATAGGAAGGTTTGACTGAGTGGGAAGTTTGAGACGATCCTAACTATAGGAAGGTTTAATCACTCGATTTAAAAGTAGATCTCTCATTCATGGAAGGAATCGAGAAGGAATTTTGGTTGTGGCCCTAATTGTAGGAAGGTTTGACCGAGTGGGAAGTTTGAGACGATCCTAACTGTAGGAAGGTTTGATTGCTCAATTTGAAAGTGAACCTCTCATTCATAGAAGGAATCGAGAGGGGATTTTGGTTATGGTCCTAACTGTAGGAATGTTTGACCAAGTTAATTAGTGGGAGTGGGAGTACGAATCACAGTAGGAGTATTGACTTGTACAAATCACTCAGTAGGGGTTCTTGGTGTCAAATGATAAGGACTTAACACGAAGGGGTTTGACAATTGTCAAAGATTAGCAGACTAAAATTCCAAGCATTATATCTGGACTCTAAACATGGGAGTGTTGAGTGCACAGACACAGTAAGAGTTTGAGTGGATTAAACCAGGCAGAATTTTAGTGGACCCACCGCCAATTAATTTGATTAGTGAGGGATTTTGTGGTGGAAGATTATGAATCATTAAACACCAGTGGGAGTTTTTTGTGAGGGAAGATCGATCCAACGAAGTGATCAAATCTCGTCTCAGCAAAAGAGTACTTGGAGTTTGGTGAATTTGAACTTGGCAATTGGATGCGTTTCACTCTTGGAAGCTTTCAGAGTCCAAGTGAGAGTTTCTTATTCATCACTTTTTTATAGTGACCGGATTATCCCTAAGAATACACCATATATCATTCTTTCAGGAACTTCCCGTTACATGAATTATCCACCCCCAGCTTTCTTTGCGAAACTGGGCCTAACATTGTACTCAGTTGCATGATCGGGTTATCCTTAAGAATATTATGTATAAAATTCTCCAAAAACTTCCCATCAAAGGTAGGAAATAATTTAGACTTATATACCTATTAGAGTATACATGGAGTAGTTTAACCTCATACACCTGTTAGAGGAATGGGAGAAGTAGTTTACCTCTTATACTTATCGAAGGATTGAGAAGTAGTTTATACTCGTATACTCTTTGGAGTCTGTCATCCTCATTTGGCTTCCAGCGTTATGACATCGGCTTCAACCAAGACTTGGATGCTATTTTTGAGAGTGAAGCAAGCCTTGGTGGGATGAAGGATCCTTCTATAGTAAGCACAGTACTTTGGATCAGAAGTGTTACTAACTTTCTCCTGATTTGTGATATGTAGTAGATTGATCTTGTTGTTTTCAAGAAGGGACTCAAAAATGATCGGAACATCTTCGTCTTTGAAGGAGTACTCTTTTTGGAGTCTCGGATCCGAAATCTTTTGTTGTCTCTGGGGTTGCTACTGTGACGTTTGATTAACATCAACAGCTGGTGCAGGTGCCTTCCCCTTAATACGAGAGGCGAAGTTTTATTTCAGAGGGTTAGCCACCGGTTGGCTTCTCTCGGCTTTCTTCCTTCTGAGGAAGCGTTCGGCCTGCTCTCCATACACCTTCAACTCTTTCTATGTCTTAGATAGTGCTACTCCCATAACTTCTAAGATATCAATGGACATGTTATTATGACAGGTCTAGAGGATGAAGTTCTCTGTAACCGGATCTCGGTAATTCATCGCCTTATTTTGGAAGCATTTGACGAAGTCGTCGACTGTCTCTTTGTCTTCCTGCTTCTCCTCAAAGAGTATCCTAATTGATACCTTGGTGTCATCATCAAAGAAATTGCTGAGGAATAAGCTTTCCATATTGTTCCGGCTATTGATGCTTTCAGGCTTGAGACAGTAGTACCAATTAAAGGTAGGCCCACGAAGGGTGCCAACGAATGACCAGACTATCAAAGGCTCGTTGCCAGAGATCATTCTCAAGTGGGACTTGAAATAAATCAAGTGTTGAGTGGGGAAACCATTTTCGTCAAATAGCATGAAGTTGATCAGGTTGAACTTCGTTGGATACGGGATCGACTCCCACTCTTCAGGGTAGGGATATGGAATGCCGGTCTTCTTCACCTCCTGTATGGACATCAAGGCATTAATTTTGCCCTCGAGGTCCTTCATCTTCTCATCCTTGCTCGTATCCTTCCTCGGGCGATGTTAAGAAGGAACATCACATCCACCCCCGGCTTATCATCATCGATGGGACCACCCCTAGCGTTTTGGTCAATGGGAGGGTTATCTACATCGAGGTGTTCATCTATGTTAGAATCGTCACCTGCCTGGTAGGCATTGTTGTGATGACTAGATTCACCGATTTGACCTAACAAAGCTTGTATCCATCGGTTATGCTCTTCCTTCATTGATACAAGTCGCCGTGCGAGCACCCTTGATCGCGGAATTATCAAGAGTGGGTTACGAAGAAAATAATTGAAGAACACACAAAAGAGTTGATTTGGGTGAAGGAAAATACCTTCTCTAGATTATGAGAATTAATAGATTATAAATCTCTCTCTTATAATCTCTCTAGATCAAAGAACAACCTTCCTGGTCTCTTTTCTGATTACAATCTAGTTGGAAAATCCTAGGAAAGTCTTGTTTCTATTTATATCAACTAGAAAGCCTAAACAGTGTAGGAAACTAGGCCCAGGCCTAATACTACGTCACGGTCGACCTCGAAAGTATCATGGTTGATCGTAGCTGATTCGCGGTCGATCGAACCAAAACCCGAGAGCAGTTTTGATTACAGTCATGGTGCGGTTGACCGTGGCGGTCGATCGGGTTCTTACGGTCGACCGCGACGGTCGACCGCCTTCAGATATATCTCCTCCTGAGCTTCGTGCACGTTTGCGGTCGACCATGGTTGATTCGCGGTCGACCGCAGAAGAACCATTAGCCTTCTTCCTGTTTTTTCCTACAATCTTCGATGTTGCCGCCCCCGATGACTTCTTCCACATCTCTATTCTTAAGATACCATGAGAATCATCTATCCTCACACTCCTGATGAGGATCGCTAAGTTCCCAAAGTAAGGAAGAAGATACACCCGTGTCATGGCTCCCTCCTCTAGAAACTTGAAGTCATGTTCAAGTTAGAACTGGAGTTGAGGGAACTTGCGATCCCCTCCTTCTCTGTTGAACCACTTCGTTTTGCTAGGAACCTGACCTTGGCGTCCGATCAAAAACGATTCTTTAGTTCCTCGTCTCGTCGTAGTCACTTTTCACTCCAAAATGCAATCTTCCTTGGGTAGTTTTCTCTATCAAACCACAATTCATCCACATGCGGTAAGATCATCTTGTCATCACCTTCATCATTCAATAACGGAGGTTCAAACAATTTCAAGTACTTGGTGTTTATCACTGAATATATATGCCGAGGTAAGATGGTAAATCTAGTTTGAAAGTATTGTCACCAATTTGATCAAGAATTCAAAATGGACCATATCGTATAGGCTTCAACTTTTTCCATTCTCCATTTAGCCATTCCTTACCAAACTTCAACCATACCATATCACCTTTACCAAAATTACAAGAAGCTCGATGTTGATCATGTTTCGCCTTGTATTTAGCTTGTGATTTCTTCAATTATGCTTCAACCGAGGCATGAATATGCGCAATCTTCTCCAGAAATCACTGAGCACGTTGTCGTTCAATCCCCTCCTTGCCGTCCGTCGTGGCTTCACCCAAAAACACAAGATCAAACGGACTCGGCGGTAAGAATCCATAACAAGTCTCAAACGGTGATTTTCCCAAAGATCCATGAATATCCCGATTAAACGCAAACTGAAGATATGGTAAACTCTCATTCCAAGTCTTGAGATGCCTGGAATTGTATCCTCTCAACTTGTGCACCATAGTCCGATTAACTACTTCTGTTTGCCCGTCTGGTTGTGGATGGAATGCCGTGCTCTTTTTCAACCTAGTGTCCATCAAGCTCCACAAAGAATACACTGTTAAAATCTTAACTGGATGTGTACATTTGTACATACTCCAAAGGAACCAAGGGCTGAATACGCGTCGCCACCAATAAAGCCCTTATCGGCGGACGAGATAACATATCGGCCAACTTGTTCGTCGCTCCCTTCTTGTACCGAATGATGATGTTAAAAGTCATCAAATAGGACATCTACTTCATGTGTCGTGCCTACTGTAGCTTTGTTTGGACATGTAAGAATTCCAATGGCTTGTGATCTGAGTGCACAACCACCTCCTTACCCAACAAGTACACCCTTCAATGCTTAATTTCTTGATAAAGCACATAGAACTCCTTGTCATAGGTTAGGTAGTTCTGAATAGCACCCGTAAACATCTCAGAAAGGTATTCCACCGGCTTCCCATCTTGTATCAACACCGTGCCCATAGCATAACTAGACGCGTCGGTCTCTACCTCAAAGGTCCGCTATAGATTCGGCAAAGCTAACACCGGTGCGTCTGAGATCTTTCTCTTCAGCAAGTGAAAAGCCTCCTCATGCGTCTTCCTCCACTCAAACTAAACCTTCGCCTTCGTAAGGCTATGCAAAGGTGCCGCATAAGTCAAAAAATGTTGAATGAACTTGCGCAAATATTAGCAAGCTCCCATGAAGCTTCTCAGCTCTGTTACTGTCCTAGGTATCAGCCACTTCGTGATCACTGCCACCTTGCTTGGATCTATCCTCCTCTGGCCTTTCCCCACGATGAACCCGAGATACACCAACTCGTCCTTCCCAAATTCACACTTTTTCCCGTTGAGCTTCAGTTGTCCATTTTGTAGCACTTCAAACACCTTCTCGACATGAACAAGATGCTCCTCCCAGGTCCTGCTGTACACCAAGATATCATCGAGGTAAACTATCACAAAATCCTCTATAAAGGGTCATAACAAATCATTCATAAGGCTCATAAAGGTAGCCGGAGCGTTGCATAATCCAAGCAGCATCACCAACCACTCAAACAGGCCCTGTTTGGTCTTGAACGCAGTCTTCCAAGTGTCATCCTCCCGAATCCTCACCTGATGGTATCCATACTTCAAATCCAGCTTCATGAAAAACCTTGCTCCTCCTAACTGGTCCATAAGATCATCAATCTGAGGCAATGGATATCGATTCTTGATGGTTATCTTGTTAAGCGCTCGGTAATCCACGCACATGCGCCATCCTCTATCCTTTTTGGGCACTAACAGCACTGGTGACCCGTAAGGGGAACAACTTGGCACAATCACTCCTGTCTTTAAAAGCTCCTGAACCTGTCTCTTGATCTCTTCAGACTCCTCTACAGATGTTCGGTATAGGCCTATGTTCGGCAAGAAACTCTCGTCGGTCAACATAATCTCATGCTCCACACCTCTCCGTGGTGGTAGTCCCATGATCTCCAAAAACAAGTCCTCGTACTTGGCCTTTAACCTGTCAAGATCTCCTTCCTGCAGTTTGCTCAAGGTAGTCAAGCACACCCTACTCAGCTGCTCCTCATAAGGCCTAATGAATAATAATACAAACTTCTTGCTTGCATTCACCAGCCTCTTCGCCTGAGTCACCATCACCAAGCTCGTCCCCTGAGGAAGAGACGCCGAACAAAAAATGAATTGCTTGCCATCCTTTGTGAACGTATACTTCTAGGCCCGCCTATCACAGACTGCGTATCTATCCCATAAATAAGGATTGTGCAGTATCACTTGGCAAACATCCAACAGAACGACGTCACATGTGACTTCGTTGATATACGACTCGTGGAGTGCGAATCTGAACGGGCATTGGTTTACCACACTCAATCCCGCCTCCTTTTGGATCCACCCCTAACGGATAGGGTTTCGGATGTTTAACTATCTTTAATCCCAGCTTCTGAACCAATGTTTCAGATATCAAATTCTTTTGGATCCATGGATCCACTATGGCATCAACCAAGCTGATCTTGACCTGCAACTTCAAAACAAAGAGCTGCTCCCTCGGGTCTTCGTCCTCTGTCGTGGTCTGCTTCCCCGCCATAAGGTTGAGACTGTCGTTGGGTTCTGTCATCCCAGATTTCCTTCGGATCCTGTGCTACCACGTATGCTTTCTTCTCCTCCTTCTTCTTCAATCCCTTTGGTTTCAGATAAGGATACTTCTCCCAGCAACGATCAGCTATGTGCCCTGTCGGTTTGTAGTGATTACATGTCAAACCTACCTTCCTCGAGTCACCCTTCTTCTTCTCTTCCTTAGGTTGAGAGCTACTAGACTTACCTCCCGTTTGTTTGGAGTCTCCTTTCATTTTGTTGCCCTTCTTTTGCCTACCCACAATAGTAATGGCCTTCACACTCGCCTCTACAATGGATTCAACTGTGAAAAGCCTCATCTCCTTTCGGATATACTCATTCAGACCTGCCATATACTTTATAAAAATAGGATATTCCTCTGTTGTGATGTTGAGGACCATCACTTGTTGTTGGAATTCCGTCGTATACTCTTGGACAGTCTGGTTGAACCGTTGGCGCAATCCGTATCACTTATATCAACGCTCTTCAAGGAACCCTACCGGATAGAACTACTTTTTAAGTAGTTCCTTAAACTTGTTCCATGACACCGCCTTCTTCTCCTGCTTGTAATAGGATTTCTATCTTGTCAAGGCATGCCCCGAAAGCTTCAGAGTCACGAACACGAGATTCTCCTTGGATGAATATCCGTAGAGTGTGAAATAGGTCTCCATCCGCTCGATCCAAATCATCAAGCTTCTCGACGTTAACACTCCCGTCATAAACAGGAATCTCCACTTTAAAGTCTATCTTTAAATTCTGGTAAGAATCCTTACCCCCCTGGTGTGAAATAGACCTAACAATATGGGCCTCCTCATCTGAATCAGAATCCTCGCCTTCTCTATCGGGCTCCACAAGTTTCTTCTTACCTTTCGAAGAAGATTCCTCCTTGTTTCCTTTGTCTTGGACAAGATTGACGAGCTGCATGGGGGTCGAACCCATTATCTCCATCTGCTTCTCTAATGCATCTAGCCTTGTTGAGCTATCACCTTTAGTCATCTTCTTCTTCTTTGATTTCTGGACTCCTTCAAATGAAATAAGGATCTCGCCTAGCTTCTTGTATTGCGATCGAGTCAGGATCATGCACAGGATGCCCCCTTCACAGGATCTGATCGCTCTAATACCAACTTGATATGAGTCGCCGTGCGAGCACCTTTGATCGCGGAATTATCAAGAGTGGGTTGCGAAGAAAATAACAGAAGAACACACAAAAGAGTTAATTTGGGAGAAGGAAAATACCTTATCTAGATTATAAGAATTAATAGGTTACAAATCTCTCTCTCACAATCTCTCTAGATCAAAGAACAATCTCCCTGATCTCTTTCTGATTACAATCTTGTTGCAAAACCATAGGAAAGTCGTGTTTCTATTTATATCAAATAGAAATCCTAAACAGTGCAGGAAACTGGGCCCAGGCCCAAAACTGCGTCGCGGTCGACCGTGACGGTCGATCGCGAAAGTATCGCGGTTAACCGTGGCTGATTTGCAGTCGATCAAACCAAAACCCGAGAGCAGTTTTAATTACAGTCATGGCACAATCGACCATGATGGTCGACTAGGTTCTTACGATCGACCACCTTCAGATCCAACTCCTCCCGAGCTTCGTGCACGTTCGCGGTCGACTGTGGCTGATTTGCGGTCAACCGAAGAAGAACCAGCAGCCTTCTTCTTGTTCTTTCCTGTAGTCTTCGATGTTGCCGCCCCTGACGACTTCTTCCATGTCTTTATTCTTAAGATACCATGAGAATCATTAATCCTCACACTCTTGATGAGGATTGCTAAGTTCCCGAAGTAAGGAAGAAGATATACTCGTATCATTCATCACTAGCATAGCCATTTCTATTTCGAACTTGAAGTTCTCCTTCTGCTTTGCCAAAGAATCTTCAAGAATCTTGGTCATTTGCTCGGTGTTGATCATAAATACCTCACGGGATTGTCCGAGGCTGGATACCATATTGTCAGAAGTAACTGCGGAGTTAGCCTCTGATGCTTCATCATCTGAGGATAATCCTCTATTCATCATCTGATAGTCCTTACGTCTAGTAGTCCCTACACATAGCCGAGTTAGATGATGAGATATGAGGGGTCTGAACTAGAAGGTCGAGTCAATTTTTCCTTATCAGCCATGTTAATCGTGACTGTTGATTGTTTAGGTCCAACAGCTTCTAGCTGTAGTCGAGATATTAGTTAAGCTATTCCCGAATTGACTCATCTTCCGGGAGAAAAGTCGGGGCTAGAACCACTTGAAACAATCAGAGACTATCCCATATTGACCACGTGGAGGGTAACTTTCGGGAGTTCGTCGTCTTGAATGATCGATCTTCTTTTGTGGAAATGCCTTGATTTGGGCTTCAACACTTTAGTGTAGATCCTCTCGAATACTGAGACCCTCTGTGGAGCGGTCTTGGGGTAGCTACACATTGATAATACTGCCCTGATTAGTTTGGCGTACGGGCAATAAAAGTTTGTCTCCCAGGTATCTCTCTTACGAGATCTGTTCGTACACTCAGCCTGATAGTACAACTCATCGACATGATGATCGGAACAATCTATCGTGTGTTTGCACGACTTCTCAGGTATAACATTGTTGTTTGACAAACACATTTCCTTCTGATGATTTGCTGCCTTATTGGCGTTCTTAAGAGTTACTCGTTTGGAACCACGCTTTCAGGGTCCCAACAGGCTCCTGGATTTTGACATACTATCTGAGGCAGTCTGTTATAGAAGTTTTCTCTTTATAAGAAGGCTACAAATTGTTGCGAGGGCATGCGCGACCCCCAGCCGGATAAGTTGCTTGGGGTTCATTCACTAGGCCCAAGTGTTCTTTGATCTTGAATCGAGAAACCCAGGCGATCCGTCATCCTGATCTTGAATCGAGAAAAGTCCACACTGTAACGGGGCTCCACCGGAGGTGCGTGATTTGTCGGGATAGGAACAGGGGCTGTCAAAGACTTAAAGAAAACTACGGGAGGTGAACCAGGCGCAAGGCGGACCGAGCTGGCTCGGATTTGGCACGAGCCAGCATTTGGTGGCTCGGCCTTGGTTGAGCCAGCATATGGTTGTTCGGCCTTGGTCGAGCGAGCATTTGGTGGCTCAGCTCTGACCGAGCTAGCAGAGTGTCTTCCGATAGTTTCGGACGCTTTTCGGGTTGTTTTTGATGCCGTTTTGAACTTCGGTCTCCAGACATGGCGTAGTTTTGGTGGTTTCTTGACCACCTCTTCCCACTTTAACTTTTACGCTTCCTACACGAGAATTCGTACATGCACAAGCAGTACATGATGCTTCTGAACGCGCTCCTCAAGGGTTGAACATGTCCTTTTGATGCGGACCCATTCATTCATTGTTGGTTTCGAGGAGGAGCCACTTGCTCGCTGTTGTAGTGCTTGACGCATTCTGGACTTTAGATCCACCTCATAGTGGATCCCATCAACTGGCTCCAAAGCATTGGCTAGCTGGATCGCGAGGCGTTGGCGTCGCCTTTGGCGTGCTCTCTTTGATAGAGTTAACGCGCCTGTAGCAATTAACTCCTTGACTAAGGAGGAGTCTAGATCTGCAGATCCGGCCTTATTGTTCGCCGGAGAAGTGTTGTGATGTATAATTGCAACGACGGCGGCATGAAGATCATCTTCTTAGGTCTTCAAATCCGAAGACCAGCAGACCTTCCTGGACTTGCGAGGAGAGGCAGATCTGGAGGAGGAGGATAAGTACTTATCGTACTTCTGTTGGTCGAATTTATATTCGACCTCTTCTTCAACCGGGATGCGAATCTGAGGTTGTGACACGACAGTCTCCGCAGCAAGACTGTTGGCTCCCACTATGGTCGCCAGCTTGTTTGGTGTGAAAGTTAACATCTTCATTGATGAACTCATTACAACTTTAATTATTTACAACAAGTTCAAAAGTAAAAGTTTATCTTTTTATAAGACTCGCCTACACAATAAAAATAATAAGAATATTACAACTCTCTTAAAAAAACACAACAGCAGTTTATCTCCTATTGCTTGCATGGGATCTTTGCGTATGTCAGGGTTTATCCATGGACCACCAAGTGATCAGCTCAAAGTGCAGATTTTGTTGACTCGCGAAGGAGTTAATAAACCAAAGAAATTATCTTGGTAACAGTGTGATAACTACTCTTCTCGAGATCACAGCAATGGTGCGATCTCACAGGAAGAACTAGGCTGCAGATCTGTCAAAATCTCCTTATTTATGCCGAAAAATTCGCTAAGATCTCCTCCTCCACTCTGAAGTTTGTGGCTCTTCATTCTACAATTCAGCAGGGCTTCGCCAAGGCTCGAGAAGTCTAGATCTGTGTAAATGAAGGCCCTAGGGCTGTATTTATAGGCTTCAGGAGCTTTATTTTTGGATAAGAACGGCTGATTCCCTCTTATCTTTACTTATAACCACTTTACCACATTCTAGGATAACTTCAGATCAGTTGGAGTAAGATCCCAGTCGTTAACGGACGAAAATAGCTTCAAAACGCCTTTTTTAGGCTGGGAGACTCCTTGGGTGTCTTGGCCTTGGCCGAGACACTTGGATTGTCTCCTGCTAAGGCACAGGCACTAGTCAAGCATGCCACAGTCATTTTCGTTGAGCTTTCATCGTTCAAACTCGGAATTACACAATTTAAAGTGCGTTGAAAAGCTGATGAAGAGATCTACAAGCTCCCATGGTTGAATTACATTTGGAATGGACGAGATACGAGGGGCGCTTCATATTTAGTGAGAGACGTGTAACTCCTAATCGGATCGTATCTTCATTATTCTATTGTATCGTTGCTTCATACGATTCATCGATTCACTTTATGTATTCGTCAATGTTAGATAAACTTGTTTGACTCTGATAGTAACGTTCATCGTCTTATCTCTGCTTCGAGCTGCATGCGGAAACTCATAGATAATTTTTGATGCCTACAGTAATTCCTAACACTTGAGGGAGACACGAGCTAGAGACCAATACTTGAAGTGATAGTTAGTGTGTTTATATTATGCATGATTGTAAAGTTTTTAGTGAATTAGAAAACCGAGTGTGAGGTGTAAACGTTATTCGGGTGAGCGTTGAAAACCTAGTTATGTAGTGAATTCTGCCAGGGTGTGAGGAGTGGAGACGTAGGACGGAATGTGCGAACTTCGTGATTATTTAGCTTGTTTGAGTTTGGCTTAGCGTACTTATATATTTGTTCATCTTTATTGCCATTCTCTTTTATCTAATTCATCCATATATATACACACACACACATATATATATGTGTACGTGTGTGTGTGTATCTATATATATATATGTGTATATATGTGTACGTGTGTGTATATATATATATATATATATATATATATA
>BQKN01000326.1:0-58880 GCA_022839385.1 Asparagus kiusianus
ATATATATATATATATATATGTAATTGCAATTTAAATGGACGAATTAGATGATATGACACGTGTCAAAAAAATTTGAGGAGGAAGATGAGGTAGCATCATCTGGTGAGTTTTTAAGTTTTTTGGTTTTGTTTTGATGTAGGGTGTGTGTGTGTACGTGTGTGTGTCGAACATATCCATGAGATGCGAGGTTCATATAGGATATGAGATGCATAGGTCTTGACCATTGATTTAACATTCAATGATATTCACCATCCAAGAAAAAAAAAGAAAGAACCTATAACCCTACTTTCTCCACCCTTCAGGCAGCCAACCCCAGCCTCCTCCAGCTGCGACCTGCTGCCATGTCTACCAACGAAACCCACAACAACCCCCTCCCCCCTACCAACCCAAAAGAAAAGAAAAGAAAAGAAACCACTCATTTGGTCGAGAATCTTCCCGGGCCCAGTGCAAGAATTTCTAAAACCCACTGTACAACCATTGTTTAATATAGTTTTTGGTTCAAATGGGAATGGAATGAAATGTTTATGGTTGGACAAACTTTAACTATGTGTAGATGACATATGATTATTATTTTTCTTCTATTGTAAGTGGGTTAATGCCTTTTTCGATGACAGAATCTAAAATTGTTTCATATGCTTGTGTTTAACGAATTATTTATACAATTCTATGGAGCTTAAATCGGTAGTAGAGTAGCATTCGGTGGTGAAAGGCAGGGTGCACCAGAGGTAAAGAGGGATGGTGGAGGCGGTGACAACTGGCAAGGGGTGACCGCGAGAACGGGAAAGATGGTGAGATTTGGGTATTTTCTTTTGTTTTTATTGAATGGTGGAGATTATTGAAGATTAAATCAATGATCAAGATCTATGCATCTCATATCCCATAAGAACCTTGTATCTCATAGGATGTGCTCCCTATATATATATGTGTGCATGTATATGAATATTATCAATAAGTTTTATAGACTAATTTGATTTTGTTATTAATCAGCTATCTTTTTTCATTTGTAAGAGTTTTAACTAATGTGAGAGTCTCACTGTCACCATTAGTTTTCACCCGTGCCCTGAGTTTGGTAATAGATGTTGATACATTCATAAGGTAATAACCAGAGGTTATAATTGCACTTGATTTGTTTGTGATTTTTTATTGGTTGAAATCTGATTAGTTGATTGAAAAAAGTACTTTACGTTTCATCTTTAAATAAATCAATGTTTCAATCAAACAAAGATAAATAACGATAATTACATTTGGGGAAAGCTTGAAGTTCTAAATCAGTTGCATGTGATTTAAAATATTATTTTAACAAAATTAAAATATGTTGTTCATATGTTCACAGGTATTGGTCATAATTATTTCTTATTTTGTACTATTTTAAGTGTGAATTTTTTGGATACCCACATTTAGATATATTTGTTTGGTGGAAAATTTGTAGTAAAAAAAAATAAAAGAAATTTGATTTGTATTCTCTCGATCTCGATTACAATTTGGATTTCCTGATTATAAAAGGGAGGAGAATGATCTGGATTCTCCCATTTGATTAATTCTGGGTTCTTCACGGTAGCGATGAGATTCCTCCCTCGAATGCTCGCGTCGAGTTTGCTTCTCGTTGACGATCCGAACATCTTGTTTCACTAGAACATGATCTTCTCATCACGATTTGACGCTATGGAGGACTTGCGTGGCAAGTTTGAAACTCTGAACGAGTTGATAACTCAGAGCGAGTTTAAACTCTTGTAAAAGAGTTGATTGATCTTAACTGTAATTGGTTAGACAAGCCAAACACAAAGATAGCTCCTGTTGCCGAAGAATGCCCTTTGCTGATCTCTAGATCTGAAAATGCTCAAGGATCCAAAGATCTCTCTTGATCTGCCCTAGCCAAAGAGCCATCAACTAAACTGATTTTTAGTTATTTATAGGGGATTAAGGGATATAATCACCCCCTTAATCCGCTCCTAAGTGGAGCTGAATGAGGTGTAACCATCTTCTTAATCCGCTCCTAAGTGGGGGCGAAAATCCCTCAGATCATGGGGAGAAAACGGTTTCTGGAACCGTTCAACTCGTGTTTGAACGAGTCAAACGCAGGTCTTGTATTCTTGAATGAAATCTTCATTTGAACGCAGTGTTTGCAAGTTGCGTTGGGCAACAGATGGAACTTGCGTTGGCAGCTGTTAGAAGCTGCGTTGGCAGCAGTTAGATGTTACGTTTGGCAGTGGTTAGAAGCTGCGTTTTGTAGCATTTAAGAGCTGCGTTTGGCAGCGAATGGAAGCTGCGTTTACAGCATTTTAGGAGCTGCGTTTGCATAGCTTTGACTCTGGAATGAGGCCACTTGTGCTTCACCTCTGGGATGTAAGGATGAGTCCTGCGTCTTGGATTGAAGAGATCGTTGACTTGTAATCTCTTTTGTCAGAGCGTCGCGACGATCGTTATTTTGTAATCTTCGCTTTAGATCTTTGAAATGTGAGAGTCGTCAGATTACAATTCTCATTATTGGTTGTGAAGACCATTGATCAGAGCTTTCATCGGTTGTTGTGAAGGTCGTTGATTTGTAACCTTCATCGATCTACATAAAAGTCTTCAAATTGTAGTATTCTGGAAGCCGTCGAATTGTAACTTCCATCATTAGTGTTTGATGGGGATTAGCTATCTGCTGTAATTTTTAGACAGCCTACAATATTTTTCTTCGTCTTTGACAAAACACCACTTTCACAAAATACCTACAAAATTTGTGAAATAAAATTTAGCTCACTATGGCTTGTTTGGTAATTCCATGTTAAACTGCTTGCTTGAAAGTTTTGAGGTTCTAAGTTAACAATATTTGATTTGAAAATTTATTTTAATAAAATTAAGATTTAATTTAGGAAAAATCATTACCTTGACTTTCTCTAAGCATACTTTTGCATAAATGAATTCGATGTGAAATGATTTGTTTCTCTTCATTGAGATCTTTTCTTCACCATCATTTTCTTCTTTTTGTTTTGCTGAGCTCAAGCTTTGATATAATAACTAAAAGGAGAAAAATTCTAAAATTGATTTTAATTTTATGAGTGATGGTAATTATATGTCAAACAGTTTAAATTTAAATAATATTTTAACTCAAATCTGTGCTTGGCACGGTCCGAAGACTCCGAACCTAGTACATGAGAAATAAAGTCGATTACTTAGTACCAAATTGCAAGGTCCCTTGGGATTTGAGGGATTTGTGAGCATTTTCAAAGAATTGAGAGATTAACGTGAAAGTAATTATTTGAGATTTGAGGGACTAATATCTAAATAATCAAAAAAAACCCAACAGATGATTACGTCACCGTAAACACGTTCAGCCCACAGCTTCAGCCCTTCTTTCTCCTCTCTCTTTCTTCCACTGTTCACATCATCCCACGCCAAATAAATAACTTTACGTCTCCACTTGAGATTTCTTTTAAAAAAATTTTCCCCCAAATCTCTGTTACCAGATTCCTCATCCCCTCGATTTGGATCTGAACCGTGCGAAAAACCCATGCAGAGTCCGATGCGAAGTCCAGATTTTGATGCCTTGATTGAAAGATTTTGATGAGAAAACAGCTCAAACATCGGATCCTTGTATCATTTGAGGGGGAACTTGGATAATTTAGGAAGTGGGCATGGGATGCTTTCATTCGAGGGAGGAGGAGCAGCTGAATAATCCTGATAATAATGGTAGTAATAATAATAACAACAATGGGAAGGTTGTTGATAGAAGAGAGGAGCAGCCCATGGCTCCACCTCGGATTCATAGATTGCCTTCTGGTCAGTTTGAATTTGTTTCTGATGCGTGGGTTTTATTTCTATTTGATTAGTTGTCTGGTAGTTGCACATTGCATTGATATGTTAACATGTTGATCCAATCTATGAGTTGATATGATTTTAGGAGCAGTTAGTGATTTAGTTACTTTAGAGGTGTACTAGAGCTCATTTGGGTCCGCATGGTTGTTTCAAGTTTATCCATTTTATGAGTTAACTGGATAGCGAGGTAAGTGATTGAATTCTTCGAAGTGTTTAAGTTTACTGACGGGTTGATTTGATTTCTGTTTGAGTACTTCCCAAATCAAATACTTTATTTTTAACTGGACGTGCAAAGTTAAGTTCTAGTATCTGGTAATTTTGATATTGGACTGATACTGTTAATATGTTAATCCAATCGATGAATTGATGTGACTCGGGATCATGATTTTTCTTGATGATCAGTTAGTGATTTGGTTATTTTCGGGGAACTAGAGATTAATTGGCACAGTGTTTGTTTTAATTTCATCTATTTTGTGAGATAATTGGTGTGAAGATTAGATGCCTGAATTCCAAAATTTACATTGATTTTGCTCTTGCTGTCAATCTAACTGATTGTGAGATATGGTTTTAGTCATGAACCATGGTAGATTTTTGTCAATCTCTATTTGAATTATACTCTATTACATTGTGGGTTTGACTCAATTTTATTAGGCTAGAGCACAATTGAGCTGGCAGTTTATTTTTTACGGAGGACATGTCTTTTGTATTATTATTATTATGACTGCTACATCTTAGGTCAACCAGTCCATAGTTCTCACGTAAAGACAAACTGAGTTGAGATGCATTTCTTTTGCTCTCTCCTTTGACTAAATAGATTACAAAGTAATCAAGTTAAATTGCTTATAAAATTTTAGTAGTTTTGGAAATTTATGCTGAACTGTGGCATCTATTATCATTTTGTTGATTTTGAGGTGCAACCATCAATCGTGGATGCAACATGTGGATACTATCAATCCAATCTTAAAATTTGGATTGTGAAATTGAAAATCCAAACCAATTGACGTGACCTAATACACGTGAACTACCTAGAACCAAAATTTCAAAGGATTTCGATGTGTTTTGAATTATGTATCAAGGAGCAAAAAATTAAACAATCTTGTGAAAATTCGGAAACACTTATTTTAACGACATATGATACATGGGTAAAATATGCTAAAATCTTTTCAGAATTTTAGTTCTAGATGGTCCATGTGTACTAGATCACATCCCACATTTCGGATTCTCAATTTTCAGAATCCGAAGTTTGGATTTGCATTGATAGTATCCGCATGTTGGATACTATTAATAGTAGCCTAGCTCAACTCAATAAACTTCGACTTTGTATACCTTCAAAGGGAAAATGGCATATCCTCTTTTTTTTTTTTTACTCAGATTGGGTAATAGATATCCTAGTATAATCTCACACGTGTGCCTTTTTGCTCTTTTCAGTTTGTGGTTTCACTATGCTTAGTTTTGTGACGGACAGAGAACAAGAAGCTTTGGTTTGTTTCTGAGTTAGGATATTGCAGTCATGTGGTTATATCTATTTATCTTGTTGGTTGCTTCTTGTTCTGGTCTATTATAGACAGATGAAACAAGGAAAATATTAATAATATATTATGAGTTTGATTCAGTTGGCTTTATTTTTTGTAACAAACACTATTGACCTGTATTGGATGTCTAAGTTTTCTTAAGTTTGTTGTTTCTGAGCCTTCCCTTGGGAACTAAAGCCTCAGTTTTATGGTTTCCAGAAGATTATAATTTCCTTCTGATTCCTCTAGTTATGATTTCAGTGTTGAGATGAGATTATTGGATAATCAAATTTTGAACTACAGATAATATGAAGCGAAGCACTAGAATTAGAGTCTTGGCACCTTTTAAACTTCAATGAAGTATGGTTTCTATGCTTATTTTCTCTGTTTAAGATGATACCATTCAATTGGTGACAGTAGGTTTTTACGCTCTTGTTTGTTTTATTATTGTTGGAGTGTTAGCATAGGTGGAGGCCAACCCCCCTGATGGCAGAGGCCAGCTTTTATATTGTTAGTGATCAAAGCCTCTTCCACTACACCAGAAACTCCACAATCGTAGTGAGAGCTATAATTTTATACTCTAATATGCCCCTGTAGGTAACCTGCGAGTTTGCACAATTACACCCTATTTCTTTCTAAATCTAGTTTTTTAAACATGTGCCTGGTGGGATTATAATTTATACTCGAAGATTAGTGATTCGTTGTTGTAACATGTAGGATTCAAATCAATTGTGGCTATGGGCGTTTTAAAGTTTCTCGATAATCATCGAAGTTTATCTTGATTTGGTTGATTATATATGATCAGAGATGGGATTGATTTGTTTGCTTCCCTGTAATTTGAAACAAGACCTCAGTCTATTACATTCTGAATCAGTTTCAGTGGGTTTGTACATTCTAGCTTCAGTTGTTATTTGGGAAAATGACTCGTGATTTTGTGAGATTTTCTTATAGGAATTAGGAGTTGTCTATGGTTCTAGTTGTTGGAAAATTTTATTTTCTGAGACATTTGGTTTCTTTTTAGTTTTATTTTGTTGATATTGAGGGGAGGTTCTGTGTCATGGATACACATGAGCTTCTTTTTATCAGTTCTTGATGCGAAAGCGTAATTGTTTTAGTGACATTTTATGCGAATACATATACATCCTTTGTTTACTGTTCATATTTATTAGGCATTATATCTTGATATCGTTTCTTTCTTTTCTCACCAGCAAGGAATTTCACACGTATGTACAATATAGAAGAATGTTGATACTACTTAAAAATTAATAGCAATCTTCTAAATAGACATGGCTCTGATTGACTAATTTACTACCAGGACTTGATAGGACTAGGTCAAGAGGGAATTTGAGTGGAAGAAGGGAATCAGTTAGTCCAAGAGATGGCTCTGGTGTTAAAATATCTGCACAAACTTTCACCTTTCGAGAACTTGCAGTGGCCACAAAGAACTTCAGGCCTGAATGTTTCATAGGGGAAGGGGGATTTGGTAGGGTCTATAAAGGGCGTCTTGAGAGCACCGGGCAGGTACTTATTTTCTCATTTATTCTTTGTATTATACATTGTGTTTTTGTCAGATGCATTTATGTTTATCCTGTTCCCAGTTTCACCTTTGTGAGAAATATAGTACTACATATAACATGTAAAGGTTTTTAAATTGATCCTCAATCTTTAATATTTTGGTATTAGTCCTTTTATTCTTTAAATTGCTATTTAGTCCCTTAAATCATATAACTGATTCTAAAGTAGTCCTTCTGGTAAATATCTTCTTCCAGTTGACTAATATGTTGTCGGCTTAATGCAAAGTGGCAAATGATTTTTCTACTTTTAGGCAGTCAACCCATACAAAACAACCTCCAAACCTCTCTATCATCCATTCCCACAGAAGTAAATTTGGTCTCGGTTACAATTCAGGATGTTGAAAGAAGAACATATTGGCTTTGGTTTGGATATGGATATGGATTTATCTTTGGATTTGTTTTGGGTATTGCATTTAGGAATAGGGTTGGATGATTAAATTGAGATAGAAGGGTATTAACTAGATATTCAACTCAAAATGATATTTAATGGTATATTCTCCACATTTAAGATGGCATAGGAGGACTAATTTGGTGTGACTTATATGATTTGAGGGGCTAAATAGAAATTTCAAAGATTTGATGGACTATTATTAAAATATTAAAGATTTATGTGACCAATGTCTAAAGGTAAGTTAGAAATGTTTTTTTTCCTGATATTAGTCCCTTAAATCTTTCATATTTTGAAATTAGTCCCACTCATTGAGATTGCTATTAGGCTCCGCAATTCTTAAGGTATTTTGAATTAGTCCCTTAAGCCGTTGAAATTGCTATTAGGTCCCCATTCTTAAGTTATTTTCAAACTAGTTCTCCAAACAAGAGTAGAAGTAGCAGCAATTAGTGTGATTAATTTGAAACATCTTATGAGAATTAGGTGACCTAATAGCAATTTCAATGATTCAAGAGAAAAAATTCAAAATAATTTAAGAATTGGGGGATGCTTACTCAAGATAGCACTTGATAACATCAAACTGATGTTCGAATGTTACTTTGATTGGTACCATTTACTGGCAATACAGGTGGTGGCTATAAAGCAACTTGATAGGAATGGGCTCCAGGGAAATAGAGAATTTCTGGTGGAGGTCCTCATGCTTAGCCTACTACATCACCCCAACCTTGTTAATCTAATTGGTTATTGTGCTGATGGAGATCAACGTCTTCTTGTATACGAGTTTATGCCCTTTGGATGTTTGGAAGATCATTTGCTTGGTACTATTTCTACTTGATCACATGGATAGTTCTTGTTATCTGGTACATATGCTTTTTTTTTCTTTTGGATTTGCCAATGTCAAAGTGTCGGTTCTTATGGTTCTAGATTGAGCGATAACTATTAATGCTTCTGTTTCTTTCCTTTTATCTTTCTCGTCTTGAATTATAAATGAACCAATGGTAAGTTCTTTTTTTTTGGGTTGTATATGTAAGTTCAATTATACTTTGACTCCTCTATTGTATTCTTTTAAAAATGTAAGAGTATCATAGAATGGACAAAATAATAACATGGATACTGGATACTTCAGACTGATTGTTTTTTCTAGTATTATCAAGATCAAGAAATTCAACCCAAGTAGATATGAGCAATAAATCTAATAAATAATAATAACAATAATAATGATAATAGTGATTCCTTTTATGCTGAGGGATAACATACTATGGTCGAGGTGTGTGCGCATGTTGTGTTTTTATGTTATGTTTTGTTTTGTTTTTTTTCGTGGGGGGGTGGGGGGGGGGGGTTATTTTAGGCGAGTCTTCAATACCATCGCAAAGTCCTTTCCACTATACCAAAACTCCAAAATTTTGGTGAAAGTTCATGCTTATAATTTTTTTGGTTAATTGCACATAAACCCCTTAACCCATCGCAATGTTCACCTGTTACCCCTTAAGTTTGATCTTGGAGGACCCCCAAACTAAACTGAACGCGATTGTTGCCCTCCAAGCATCCTTACACGTGGTTCTTGCCCTCCACTCCTCCTAACACTGTTTCCAGCGATGTGGTGGCAGAGATGAAGCAGCCACCTAAGAAGGAAGGGGCGGAATGTAATAATACATAGGGTCTATCTGCCACAAATCTCTAATGGCGTTTATTTCTTGGTGGGGTCTATCATCGAGTATCAAACTTAGGGGTAATAAGTGATGCAATGCCATAATACAAGGGGGTATGGAATTAACCTTAAACTTTTTGCAACAATAAGTTAGCAAACCGAGGAGTGACGATCTATATGTAAGTAAAAAAAACTTGATAAATATCAAGTGGAGCTGGTTATCTACTAACCAAAAGCATCCAAGGCTGATACCGGGTTTAATTACTATTTGACATGGCTCGTCTGTTGTCCCTCCTAAAATTCTTCTGATAGTAGTAATTTAGGACAACCAGATTCCCTCATATACTTTCAAACGCAGCCATCCTTTACAAAGTTAAACCTAAAGGTCATATGGGCTCAATTAATTGGACTCTTGCAAATTATTCAGATCCTATGATTTTGACTAACACAATTTGCGAATTAGACTTTATTCTCATTAAGAGAAAAAAAAATAAATAGATGTTAGTAATTTTTTTGTTCTCTTATGATGTCTGTTGACTTTTTAAAGTTGCCATATCTATTGAGTTCATGTCATTTCTAATGCAAATGTTTGTATTATTTGGCATTTACATGCAAAATAATTATCTGGAAATTATTTTTTAACATAAATTTAAAATTTCTTCTTGGTAAAGATCTCCCTGATGATAAGGAACCCCTAGATTGGAATACAAGGATGAAGATTGCAGCTGGTGCGGCAAAAGGATTGGAGTACCTCCATGATAAAGCTAATCCTCCAGTTATCTACAGAGATTTCAAGTCCTCCAATATATTATTGGACGAGGGCTTTCACCCGAAGCTTTCTGACTTTGGGCTTGCAAAGCTTGGTCCTGTTGGTGATAAATCTCACGTCTCAACAAGGGTGATGGGGACTTATGGATATTGTGCTCCAGAGTATGCTATGACTGGGCAGTTGACGGTGAAGTCTGATGTCTATAGCTTTGGAGTTGTTTTATTGGAGTTGATTACTGGAAGGAGGGCCATTGATAGCACCAAAGCACATGGAGAACAAAATCTTATTTCATGGGTAGGTTCTTAGTTTGGTTCCTAATTTGATTTGACTTCTTTTGCATTTCAAATTTAAGAATTTATCATTTCATAATTGGTTGTTTTATTACCATGATAGGAACTACTTGATTTGCCAATATCTATTCCTTTATTGATTGTCTTATTAAATATTTTTCCATATGGTCGTATAAACATCTTGTCTAGCAGTTGATAGAGTTTTGTTTAGGCATATTAAATGATTACTTTTGTCTTAATTAACAAAAACAGTGTCAGATATGAGCTAGACCTTTCTTCTTTAGCAAGCAAACAATATTAACTGGTAGATGTACATCTTGATGTCATGTTTCTGTACTTATTCGTTTCTCTCCGGCTGCTAGGCAAATAACAAATATAGACATTGCTATTTTCATGAGCTAACATTGTCTACAACTTTCATTGTCACTTTCTGCAACCATCCTATAAGCCTTTTAAGCAAATGGGTTTGTTTTGAGAAGGATTCACATAATCACATAAGTATCAAAAGAAGAACTAGGCCATGGCAACTATGAGTTTGAGGGGATTGCCATAATTCCTTGAAGCTAGTTAGGATATATTTTCCATTTGTCTAGGAAACAAACCATCAATATCCTACAACAGAATCAAGTCTTCATGAATTTGGGGGGAAATGGTATAGGAAATTGAATTGTCTCTAATGTATTGTCAGAAGCATAATGTAAGTAAAATTGCATGCTGTAATTTACATATACTTACTGTAACTTACTTTTCAAACATCATAAAAGTCATATTATGACTTATGAGGTTTAATCCATTCCTTAAAGTTCTGCGAGACGTGTTTACCTGACATAGTACCGGAGCAATAATTTTCAAGAGGTCCTATAGATTTAACATTCAAATTTCATCCTCAACAATTAAAATGTGTTAACATATAAAAATTAAAGTCTTCTTGTTGTAACTTCAAAGTGTAGAGCAGCGAAGGGACTTCAAGAAAATATATCTATACTTTTGCCGTTGATTTATTTTGCCTTTATGAGAAAATAGCTTTTATCCTGAGTTTTATCAAGATATCCCGCTTCACAAAATATTCATAATTATCCCATATTCATAATTATCCCACTAAAGTATCTCTTTGCAAAAAAATATCCCATATTAAGTTCCTAGTTCGAATGAAAATGTTCCAGTTGACTAACAGTCCTTGGAATTTCAATCAAGGAACATATCCTAGATGTCCTATAAGTGGTCAATAGTTTACATATTTAACTATAGCCCATAGGCCCACATTGTAACGCACAACCTATTAGGTTAGACTTTATGGTTCAAGTGAGCCTTTAGTTATTCAGCTAGAGTAGCAATAAGTAGACTACACATTTGAAATGACTAAATTATCAAATTGGTATTTTTTGTAGCCAAGGCGGACCTAATTTGGGGCCAAAGGGACCTTAGCCTCATCTTAAAAAATGAAAGTTAGCTACGTAGGCTGTTGGGCTTGGAGTTGGATTTGGGAGTTGAAGATTGAGGAAGGGGATGAGTTATGAAGGGACTTCTCTCTTTCTTTTTATTTGGAAGTTTGGTGTCTTGGGAGTTTGGGCTTTCTTTGTTTTTTTTCTTTCTTTTTCTTCATAAAGGAGGCATGATTATGTGGGTAGCCTTTTGGGAAAGTTTGAGTTTAGTCATCTATTGGGGTGACAATGATTGAATTAAGAATGAAACAATTCGTGTAGGATGGTATAGTAAAGTGATAAAGTAAAGATTAATTCTTCTACAATCTAAGATTATAGTGAAATACAGAAACACTTAATCTTTTGGATTTTCTAAGTCAATTCACATGTCCATAAAAATAACAAATCTAGTGCTAACTTTTCTCAACTTCTTCATAAATTCTCTTCCTTTCTAGAACAATGAAAAACACAACTCTTTTTATATAGAGTTATGATCTCTAATACAATTTCAAAATTCAAACTTAGAATTTAAAATTTAATTCATGATCTAATACTAGTATAATTCCAAATCGAAGATAACACTCTTAACCTGGAAAATCTAGGTAAGTCAATTTAATCAATTATCCTATCTAAACCTAAAAGATACAATCAAATTTGAATTCCTAATAACTTTATCTTCTTTTATGTCGCGTATCCGCTGCATATAAATAAGCTTTGAATTTGTCTTATATCACGATGCTTAGTAATAATTTTATAAATCATTGATGTATACAATGTAAGATTTCCCAACTTTCTTAAAACTCCTTAATGAGGACAAGAAATGACAATATTTGATTAGTTGATATATTTTTGAATTTTGAATTTTCAATTTTGAAATTTAAAATTTGAATTTTGAATTTTGTAATTTGAAATTTAAAATTTAAAATTTAGTTTAATTTTAGTTGAGTGATTTGAGGGATTGTTGTTTGTTTCTATTTTTATTGCACGTTGTGTGCACGTAGTTTATTTTATAAATAAGGTTGTATGAGACTATTGAAAATCAATGAATTATTAAAAAATTAAAATAAAATTTGAGTTGGCTTAATTTAGGTGTGAAACTCTAGGCCAATACCTGTTCCTCTTCTTCTAGCCATCAAACATCTATCTTCTCCCGTTCATCTGTTCATCTCACAGCCTCACTGCCCCCACCACTTCAACTCTTCCACAAGCTGCTGATCCCTCCCCGCTCTCCTTACATTCGAGCAGCTATCGTTCTCGCCTCCGTAAGTCGTCAGAACCACCTCAACAGTCGTCGATTTCCCTCATTCCTCCACTCTTCGAGCCGTCGTTTATTTCGTCTTGATGTCACTGTCGGCCTCATCCTAATGCCTGCCACTTGCATCGACCCGACGAGTACCTGTGGACATCGCACCGCCCTCATCCCATCGTCGCGTCGTCATTAGTTCAACACCGTCGCACTCGTCGTCATCGGATCTCCGCCTCATCATTGTCATTCAGTTCACCGTTGTCGTCGCACCACCTCCAGAGGTCTCTCACATCGAGTCTGTTCAGATCGACGAAGGTTTCGTTTTTCTTTCGTCCCTTATTTTTCTGTTGATTTTATTTTGTTAGTTAATTGCATGAATAATACATCTCTAAACTCTTATCATATATTCACTTTTTAAAGTATAATTACGAGTTGAGAGAAACTGAACATGTGATTGTTAAAACTTGATATTGATTGTAAAACTTATGCAATGATAATGAATATTGTAATTAAATTATTTGAGATTGGGATTGTTTATGACTATTATTACAAATCTTGTTAAAATCCATCTGTCGCATTAACTGCTTTTAGATTAAATTTTCTGCCTAAGATTATGAATTTTGGCGAAACGGTACGTTGTTTAAATTAGATCGCTGATTCCGATGGACCTCCTCCCCCGTTTCACATTATTTTTAGTATTAGAGTATGGTTCTAGGGTAGGAAATTTCTTTTTAGTTGAGTATTTATTAAAAAAATGGTCATCTCATTTAATTATTGTGCACCTATTTATATCATCTAGTTGTTAGTGCATGTCCACTCGCATGAGTCTACCCTATCGATTAGGAGAGTCAAGTGAATCAATCAGTGAGTCCAGCATGTTAGGTAGTGCAAATCTCGAATTCTCCGAACTACTTAAGCAAATCGCTGAGTTAAACGAACAAGTAGGTAACTTAGCCTAAGAGAGTAGAGCTACCAATAAAAGGCTTACTAGGCTCGAAAGAGCGCATGTTGCAACCCCGCCTCCTCAAGGCCAAGGTCATGGGCACATCGTTCATCGACCCCCGATCTCAACCTGTGCATGATCCACCAATCTTTGGTGGTGAGTTCGAAATATCAAGGTACGTTAGAGGTGAGTTACCAACTTTAACTTTGCAAGAATTGACTGATGAGATAAGAAAGAAATACCTCATGCCTATAACTGAACCAAAATTTATTCGTGAGGAAACCGTTAACAAGCCCGTAGGCTTAATAGAATCTAACTCTGATAAGGAATTCCAGCATACTAAAATTGATAAACCATGCATTTCTGTTCCTTCTGAAACAACTCTGATTATTCCCCAAGCTACCCATTTGATCACGAAGTTCACTAATGTTATCCCTGAAATTGTTTCTGAAATTGAAACGCCAAAGCCTCCTGAACTCCCTCTCGTGATTGAAAACGTTATTGATGTTCCCCACAAAGTCCTCCCGGACAAACATGATATCCAACACGTTCCTGATGATATCTGTATGGAAGTTGAATATCAAACTGAGTCTAGTGAAATAACTACCATACTAGATATCCCACCACCATGCATTATCCCAATAATCACTCACACATACACTGATCCATTTTGGGAAATTATAATGATTAGGGATACAAGTTTGAGCACGAGTGTTTTCATTTCTTTTTTATCACATACTAAACGCACAAAAACACTCCGTCATACATTTGCTTGCATGTTCCTCACTATCATTGTTATGATAAGAAAATTTTTATGTATTTTAACAAAGGAGCACCTAATTATTCCATTTGATAGAGGACGTCATGCATGCTAGATACTTCGTTGAGTTACATCTGCCATTGATCGCATTTTTCGAGTCTGTATTTCATACATAGTCATTCGAGTTGATTACATCATTTTGTTTTGATTTGCATTGATCATATATTGGGGAATCGGTGATCTAACTTGAATAACTACATCGTTAACTGAAATGAATGATATGAAGTCAGGACATAATTTAAAACTGTTAATGCTGATATTTTAGATGGTTTGGACTTGTCCAATACAGTTTCTTTATAGCTGTTTAAGATTTGACATGATATTTATGAGCTTTTCCAACTCTTGAACTAATTAATGGTAATATTTATTGATTTGATCATAGTTCTATTTTCAATATTGAGTGATTAAACAGTCACAATGTTATTGACAGTCCACTAATATAAGTCTGATCCTAGCCTATTATTTCTGAGAGTTCTTTCACCTTACCCCCACTTCTATATATTCACCCAAGCTACAGTGAATTTTGATAATATTTTAGATGGTGAATTTACAATGCAATTTAATTAATGATTTGAGATGTAGAAAAATAACCGATGGCAGATTAAGATGCAGACAGAGTATATTGAAGATGTCATGTTTCTACAGCTAACTCGACGGAGTCGAGTTTTCTCCCACCTGGGGAGAATAATGAGGACAAGAAATGACAATATTTGATTAATTGATATATTTTTAAATTTTGAATTTTGAAATTTAAAATTTGAAATTTGAATTTTGAATTTTGTAATTTAAAATTTGAAATTTAAAATTTAAAATTTGAAATTTGAAATTTAGTTTAATTTTAGTTGAGTGATTTGAGGGATTGTTGTTTGTTTCTATTTTTATTGCACGTTGTGTGCACATAGTTTTTTTTATAAATAAGGTTGTATGAGACTATTGAAAATCAATGAATTATTAAAAAATTGAAATGAAATTTGAGTTGGCTTAATTTGGGTGTGAAACCTAGACCTCGGGTGTGAAACCCTAGGCCAATACCTGTTCCTCTTCTTCTAGCCATCAAACCTCTATCTTCTCCCGTTCATCTGTTCATCTCACAGCCTCGCTGCCCCCCACCACTTCTCCTCTTCCACAAGCTGCTGATCCCTCCCTGCTCTCCTTACCTTCGAGCAGCTGTCATTCTCGCCTCCGTAAGCCGTCAGAACCACCTCAACAATCGCCGATTTCCCTCCTTCCTCCTCCACTCTTCGAGCTGCCATTTATTTCGTCTTGATGCCGCTGTCAGCCTCATCCTAATGCCTGCCACTTGCATCGACCCGATGAGTACCTGTGGACATCGCACCGCCCTCATCCCGTCGTCGCGTCGTCATCAGTTCAACACCATCGCACTCGTCGTCATCGGATCTCCGCCTCATCATCGTCATTCAGTTCACCGTTGTCGTCGCACCACCTCCAGAGGTCTCTCACGTCGAGTCTGTTCAGACCGACGAAGGTTTCATTTTTCTTTCGTCCCTTATTTTTCTGTTGATTTCATTTTGTTAGTTAATTGCATGAATAATACATCTCTAAACTCTTATCATATATTCACTGCTTAAAGTATAATTGTGAGTTGAGAGAAACTGAACATGTGATTGTTAAAACTTGATATTGATTGTAAAACTTATGCAATGATAATGAATATTGCAATTAAATTATTTGAGATTGGGATTGTTTATGACTATCATTACAAATCTTGTTAAAATCCATCTGTCGCATTAACTGCTTTTAGATTAAACTTTCTGCCTAAGATCATGAATTTTGGCGAAACAGTGCGTTGTTTAAATTAGATCGTTGAATCCGATGGACCCCCGCCCCCATTTCACATCACTCCTCCATTTGGATTTCTTGCAAACAGTTCGGAAACACGAATAGGGTGGGAGTCGTTCGGGTTTCTTGTGAGCGTTCCCTGTGCTCTATTTTAATATGTTTTTGTATTTAATTATTATTTTTTCAGCCCCTTCTTCAAAGAATTCCTGGCTCCACCACTTTCCCCTAACCAGTTTGGTACTAAAAGATTCTCCGACGATTTTTTGGTATTAAATTTGCGTCAAATGTGTAATTAGACATTTTTTTCTTTGCCGCTAGCAAAATTATTTGTGGAAAAGTTGCAAGTAACCTCAACATAACTTAATTTTGGGGGTATTAGAACAGGGTATTAGAACGCTGATGTGGCTTTATTTAACTAACCTGGCTGGGTTTAGGTGATGTGGGTTTAGATGAGGTGGCACAGATCAAATTGTAGATTTCTTGACTTCACATGTGATTTCTTATTGCCGAAGTAGAGTCAGCAAATACAAATTGTACACTCAAGTATGAATTCTCACAAGCCAAGAGTCATACACAACAAAACTGAGACTTCTCACGTAACAATAGAACATATCTCTCAAAAGCTCTCCAAAACGATGAACAAAAATAAACAACCTCCAGCGACAAGTCAACTCTAAGCACAAAAGCTGGGATATATGCTCATTGCCTTGCACCAGTCCCTATTAAGCCTTGTGTCCTTCACCTCAAAGATCCTGCTACATTGTATTTTTATGTCAAAGGTGATAAGCTTTATACACTCCTCAACAACTCTCTGGTTACCTTGGAAGGCAAGTCTGTTTCTTGCAAGTCAAATTAGACGCACACAACAGCTACTGCCCTCTTGATGTAAGAAATAGAAGAATCCCCCCCTCCCTCCTACAAACATTCTCCAGGAAATCCATGTCATCATGCCATGAAACAGGTACATTATGAGTTTGAACAAAAGGGCAAGACATGGGTCCAAATCTGGGAGCTAAAGTCACATTCAAAGAACATACGACTTCTATTTTCAGAATATGAAGAACACATAAGGCATAAATCTTCATTCAAGATCCACAATTGGATCAATTTAGATTTGAAGGGTACTTTATATAAGCAGGCAACCCAATAAATGAATGCATGTTTGGGAAAAGCAAACCTGCTCCAAACCAACTTTGCCCATTTCTTTTTCTTCCCTGCACCAGCCAGCAGCTTATAGGTAGATGATGTACTAAAATAAGGCCTTTACCTCTCCATTTGATATCACTGCCAGAATATTCAACAGAGAGCAAGGCCTCCTCTCTAAGCTTCAGGATTTTTCCAGTATTGTGATTGTGATAACCTTATTAGGCAGCAAGAATATACCTCCCCAGTAATTGTGCATTCTGAAAAGAACTGCTTTGATTGATTGAAGCCTTCCTGCAAAAGATATGAATCTTGATGTCCAACCAGTAATTCTTTTTGTCATTCTTTCTATCAGAACCCCACATATTCATGAGCTGTCAAGGATTTAGAAGACAAGGGGATGCCCAGATATTTGACAGGTAAGGTGCCTTCAACAAAGTTCAAAATCATAAGAATTCTCTGTCTAACAACATGTTCCACACCCCCAAAGAAAACTTGACTCTTTGTATCATTTGCACATAAACCAGATACATCAAAGAAATGCTTAAACTTGCTGTATAAGCGAGAAACAGAGCATTCATCACCCCTACAAAAGAGCATAAGGTCACTTGCAAAGCATATGTGTGATATATGCATAGATTTACACTTAGGATGGAATCTGAATCCCTGAGTTAACTCCACAAGATATCTACTCAAATACTCCATTGATAAAACAAATAGATATGGGGACATTGGATCCCCTTGTGTAAGTCCTCTGGCATGAGAAAACAAAGGGGTCAACTGACCATTAACAGAGATTGAGTAGGAGACTGTACACATTGCATTACCCGTCTCCTAAATTTGTGAGGGAATCCATGCCCTTGTAAAATTGCAGTGAGAAAAGTCTAGCTCACAAAGTCATAAGTTTTGTTAAAATCAACTTCGAGCACACATCTCGGACTTATAGAACTATAGACTTTCAGCCATAGATCTGTAGTAACTCCTGAACCATTAAGACTTAATAGGCTACACTTCTTTTTAGCAAGAATGCTCCCTGACTTTCACTAACAATATAATGCATCACTGCCTTCAATCTAATAGTAATTATAATGGATATACATTTGTAAAGAACATGGCAGCATGCAATGTATCTAAAATCAGATGTAAGGTTAGGACAAGAGGACTTAGGAACAAGAGAAAGTGGGGTAACAGTAAGGGCTTTGAGCGTTTTACCTGGTTGGAAAAACTCCTTAACAGCATTAATGATGTTCTCCCCCACAGTATGTCAGCACTTCTTATAAAATTAAGCAGTAAACCCATCATGCTCTGGGCTCTTATGATCATGGATTTCAAGCGTTGCCTTTTTTATTTCCTCAGAAGAGATAGGCTTGCATAGGGAGATACACTGATTCTCTGTAACAAGTGCATCTCTACAAAAACCATTTCTATCAACTGGTGTAGTATGGCAGGATGTCCCCAGTAAGCCTTTATAGAAAGCCACGATCTCAGTTACAGTAGAGTCTTGAATATTCAATTTGGTTCCTTAAGCAATATGAAGAACATGAATAGAATTTGTATTTCTCCTGAGATTCATATAAGCATGAAAAAAAAGAAGAGTCAGAATCACCCATCAGTATCCAGCTCACTCAAGCTTTTAGATGTAAGAAAAGGCTTCATTCTTCAGTAGAAGTGTAAGCTCCTTCAACTCCTTATTTTCCTGAATTTTCAAAAGTTCATCAGTTGGATGATTAAACACTTGAGCTTGAGTAGCTAGCAACTTAGTTCTGGCATGTTGAATTCTGGAAGCAAGCCTACCAATATGAAGCTTATTAAACTTTTAAGATTTTCCTTGACAGTTTTAAGCGTCTGCACCACTTGAAACATAGAGGACCCCCTGACATATTTATTCCATTCTTGAAGCACATCACTTTCAAAACCAGGATGAGAACACCAAAAGCCAAGGGATATGAAAGAAGGCTTAATATGTGAAGAGTCATGAAAAGAAATCAAAGCTGGGCAGTGATCAGACACCCAGGAGCAACAAATTCAGTATTGGTATTAGAGAAGCAATCCAACCATTGAGTATTGAACAACACCCTATCCAAGTTACTAAAACTATAATGATTACTCCGTGTATGAAAGAACCCTCTATATTTCATGTCTGTGAGGCTAGCTTCCCTCAGAACGAACTGAAGTTCAACAATTTCTCCTCTTAGAACTGGTCTTCCCTGAATTCTCTCTTCTCCACCTTAATATACAGTTGAAGTCACCAAGAACCACCCAATGTCGAGACATAGTGGCCGAAGTGTTAGTAATACTCTCCTACAGAAATTTCCGCTGTTGTGTAGAATTATAGCCATAAAGGAAATATGCAAAGAAACCACAAGAATCATCTTTAGCTTTGATCTAACAGTGAATCAATTGAGAGGTTTTATTAAGAACTTGAAGAATGAGCTGACTTGGATCCCATAAAATCAAAATCCTCCCATGAGAATGCAACTCGAAATTATGGCAACAATCCCATCCACGAGCACATTTACCAGCTATGCTATATACAAGAGAACAGCTAACTTTTGTTTCTACCAAACATAATAAGTAAAGAGTACTACTTTTAATAGAATTCTTAACCTGTTTTTGTTTATTAGGGTGGTTAAGTCCCCTAATGTTCCAGCAAAATATAGACCTCATCCAGGTTTATCTACTCCTCAACACTTTATCTGAAATATTACCTCTTTTTCTTTTTATTTTGATTGTTGTCTAGGGGCAAATCAACAATAATATCAATGCCTCTCTCATCATGCACTTGTAGAGCTTGAAAGCCATTTGAAGTAGATACACTTGGAGCAGGGGTAATCATCTCTTTATTCTTATCTTTTGATCTAACCTGCTGCTTGCTTTCATTATGAGAAGGTATATTCTCCTGATTAACAACACCTTCATTTGTAGAACTATGAGGATCATTAGCAGGAGGTAGATTCTCCTGATTAGCAACACCCCCATTTGCAGAACTACTGGGATCAGTTGGAGTAACTACAGGTGAATTAACAGTAGGAGGGACACTAGCAGTTTGAGGTTCAGGCATCCAAAATTTCTTCGCATTCCTCTTGACACAGTGCTCCTGTTTATGCCCAAAATATTTACAAAGATTTCATTTCGGAGGTACCCATTCGTAGTCAACTTTTTGCGAGAATTCATCTCCTTCAGGTCCTTTAATTTTCAACAATTTTGGCAGTTCAAATCAGCTTGAACTTCAATCCAGACCCTAGCAAAAGATAATCTACCCTTCTTGGCCGTAATACCAACGGTGCATATAGGTTTACCAAGGGAGCTAGCAATTTTACTAAGGGCTTTCTCATTCCACAAATGCAATTTAAGGTTAGGGAATTTCACCCAAATGGGAAGAGAAGCAGCTTTGAGTTCTTCAAGACTCAATGGCATTAGAATAAATGGCTTGTTATCAAAGGTCCAAGGCCCCTTTGTAGAACAGTTAAACGAGATTCAAGTAATTCAATTTTAAACAGAAATATCCGAGCATCCATGTCTAGGGTTTCAATTTTACTAAAATCCGACCAATGCTTGTTAATATAACCCGTAATTGCAGTGTAAGAAACTTTAAATCCAAATGCATAAACAACGAGCGCAGAGCTCCATTCATCCACCCCAAAACCCCAATCCGCTTCATCAAACTGAATACAATGCACAGAATCCCCAAATTACTGAGGATGAAAGAGAGACGCGGCCCAATGCCCTAATTCGTAAGAAACCTTCTAAATACAGCTAGATCCTGACAGAAGAGGGGACGAGGAGGAAACAGATGTGATCAAACCCCTAAAAATCTAAGCAAAAACGTCTCGAAATCAAGTGCTGCATGATAGCAGAGATGAGCTATCATGCGCCATCAATCACCCTTGTTTTTAGCTACAAATTAGGGCTTATGTGAAACCAATTTGAATGATAAATTAGGGCTTATGTGAAACCAATTTGGGCTTTTTTGAAATGTGGGAAATTTGTGAAAATCTAATCTTGAATGGGAGTTTGAAGATGACATGATTTTCTTGCTTCATCTGCGATTTCAAAGATCTAGTTGCTGAGATGTGAATTGCACCTGATCAATTTTCCCTTGCCTTCCTCCCTTTCGCAAACCCTTTCGCAGACCCTAAATTGAGATTGAGTCTCAATTTTTGCCCAAAAATTCGAATCTCACCCAATTTAAGAGCACCAATGACTTTTGCCACGTCAAACAATATCTGTGCCACCTCGGCAAAAAAAGTCACGTGCAAGACCGTGGTTAAATTTTCCCCAAAATTTCACTATTGGCAAAGAAAACTGCCAAATTGCCAAATGAGTTGATTTTTAATATCCAAATGTCGCTAGAGAAACTTTTAATACCAAACTAGTTAAAAGAGATTACCAAATTTGGCAACTTAGCCCTTTTGAGTCCCAAACTAGTTTGCAAGAGTAGGTAGGTTAGAATTATCCATTCAAGTATGTGCGTCCTTATCAATTTCACCATCAAAAGATTCTAGATTTATGTTTCTTGCAACTTGCTAGCTTATTTGAAAATAATGTATCTATGTGTTTTCAACTAAAAGGGCCAGGGCTAAAGAAGATATGAGGAGTTATGTTTTATGTTTACTGGAGCTGTAATGTGATCATCTGCCCCTGCAAATGAGCATACAACCCTACATAATTTATAGTTTATCTTCAATATTCTCATCTTTTTAAATCAGTTATTTTGTCATTAAAATTCAAGCCTTTTTGCAGGCACGACCAATGTTTAACGACCGAAGGAAGCTCGCAAAGCTCGCTGACCCAAAACTACAAGGCCGATATCCAATGCGAGGTCTCTACCAAGCCCTCGCGGTTGCATCAATGTGCATTCAAGAGGATGCCACAACCCGCCCCCTCATTGCAGACGTCGTGACCGCGCTCTCCTACCTCGCATCCCAAGCGCACGATCCCTCCATGGGGCCTGCTTCCATTCACCGATCGAGCCGAAGCGGGCGCTCAGCGACTGAGAAAGGTGAGGACGGTGGAGGGAGCAGCGGTCGGAAGCTGGAGGTCGACGGGTTGGAGAAGGACGAGTCACCACGAGAGGTGACGTCAGTGAACAAGGATTTCGACAGGGAGAGAGCGATCGCTGAGGCGAAAATGTGGGGAGCCAATTGGCGGGAGAAGAGACGGGCCAGCGAGAACGGAAGTTTTGATGCTTCTAGTGGCAACGGATAGTTTTAATTTATTTTGAGTTTTATTTCTTGTATTATTCGAAGGGGAGAGCGAAGGGGAGAGTTGAGTGTATATTATGGTACTTGCTACGTTTTTTGCTTGTAAAATTGGAGAGAAAAATTTTGTGGGACAAGAGAAATCTGTTTGATGTTTCCTTTCTGCACGTTCTGCTTGAGCTTTTTTACTGTTGAGGATGAGGAGGTGCTTCCTTATTGTGACCGGTCTGTTTTTGTTGCGCAAGTAGAATTGAGTCTACTGAGGGATGAGTTGTGACTTGTTATTTGCAGTATCAGATGTATTCTAATGCCAGTAATATAATTTACTATATATCTGCAATTGTAGGGATTTCTGCAGTTCTGCAGTCTGATCCAATGATGTTTTTTGTTAAAATTATGATTCTCGCGGGGGTTTGTTTTAGATGTTAGTCCCTTACATCATCAGTATTTTCATATTAGTCCCCCAAATCTTTATATCTTGAGATTAGTCCCCAGAATTTTATTAATATGTTGGATAATTGTGGTTATACATGTTGGGGAATATTCCGTTATGCTTAATTGTTTTCTTGCATAGACAGTTATAGCCCTCACTCCTACTACCAAAGCCTACAAAACTTTGAACTTAAAACTGAGAAGAACCCCAAATTCGAATCCATTTCAGCTCTCTTCTTCGCCAGTGATCCATTAACGTCAAACCTAATTCCTCAATGACTCTTTCTGCAGAAAAGAGGGAGACCCTGGGGGAGAGAGGGCGAAATAACTCTTGGGCGGAGGAATTAAATGAGCGTATTAGTCTAAACCTAATTAAGTTGGAGATTTTTGAATCGTAAAACTAATAGAGAGACTAATATCATCCTTGAAACTAGGCTAGGACTGAATCTGACATAGTTTTGAATTTGTTTCTTGATTGGCAAAAACTTGGCTAATTCTAGCATAGCTTCTTTTAGGCCCAAAAAGAGGCTTAAAATTGGTTCTTTTTTTTTTAACCTTTTTTTTTAAACCTCCTTCAGTTCAAAAAAGAACAAGTTTACCCCAAAACCGGGCCAGGATTAGTCCTGACCTAGTTTTGAGGGTTTCGTCAAACACACTCTTAGGCGCTGATATCAAATCATGAAGATTTGGGGGGCTAATATCAAAATAATGATGGTTCAATAGACTAATCTATATTTATACTATTAATAAAAGAGAACTGTGGTGTTAAAACTTTTGATTCCCTCTTTTATCCTTCCAAAATTTGATAATTCGCAATAATGCCTTCAAATTTATTCAATTCATTCTATTTGTTACACTATAATTATTCTTACAATAAACATGAGAACTAATATTAAAATGTAAATATATATTCTAAATTTTAACCATAAATTTTATTCATTTCATTCTATTTATTACACTGATTAGTCTTGCACTAAACACAAGAATTGATATATTATAAATTTTAGCCATCTTAGTCTTATGTTAAATAAGATAAATATTTCACTTTAGATATTAGATATTATACAATAAATATAAAATTTAATATAAAAGATAATAATATCATATATTATACAATAAATATATAATTTTAATATATAAGATAATAATATCTTAATATTTAATTAAATATCTAACATCTAATCTAATACAATAATATATTGATATGTGCATCTGGTGTATAAAAAATCCATGAAGGAATACTAATATACTAACCTCTTGGTGTAGTCTAGAAATAGCATATAAATTATCATAATATATATTACTGACTATTACAATATACTTATCATAGTGTTCGAATACGAGATAATTCTAAGCATGCGGAATTCCAAGCAGTGTGAGAAGCTATTACATTTGCTCTTGACAATGGATGTGGGAAGGTAATTTTTAAAGAAGATACGAATGCGGTAATTAGAGATATCCATAATGGTGTGAAGCAACACTTAATTTTTGGACACTGTGGATGATATTTAATGATGTTGCACATGAATAGATGAATGATATTTTCAGGTAGTTTATCAAATAGAGAATATAAATGCTCATATGTTGGTCTAAAGAGCGAAGACAATTAATGATTTTGTGGTATGGCTTGAAGAGCCACCATCATTTTTACATAATATTTTTGCAATCTGATAAGGAGCAGCGTTAATCCACATTCTTTGTTGTGCTTCTGGCTTTTTAGTTTAGTTTGGATGTGTCTTATTTTTTTTCATGATAAAACTATTGCAATGTAATAATTAACTCCTAGCTAATAAAGTAATTTATGATATCCCCCCTTCTAAACCTACTAATGATGCATGTAAGATAAATTTTAGTGAGAAAATGATCCCATAATTAAAGCAGAAAAGTATATTCTCTTACTTACTAATAAAATTCTCTTATTAATTATGTACTAATTATTTCACGACTAATATACTTCCATAAACATTCCACTTGGATCTCAAGAGTTGCATAAAATTATGTTATATATGGATGCTCAAATGCACAAAAGAAAACACTAAAAGAATCAAAAGAAAAAAAAATGAAGGAAGTAAGAATTTTGACAGTGGAGTCCGTCCCTCGATTATATTAACCAGGATACCTCGCAGTCAACAAGATTTCATAGGTGATAATTGAGAGAGAAAATTGTATTGCTTTTTTTTGGAGGAAACAAACAAATCTTCGACCAATTTCACATTCAGTTTATAGAAAAACATCAATGTATTTGTTATACAAATATGCAAGTCTGTGGAGAGAAAAACTCATATAAAGGTCAATGAATTCATGGCGAGTGGATGAGTGAGGGCTCTGTTTGAGTCCTCTTTGTTCTTCTAAAAAAATTCATGACGAATGCAATGTCAGATGGTTTTTGAATGTTTTAGTCTCATATCATTACTTCATGACGTGCAAAGCACGTGTTACATACTACTGTCTAAAAAACCCTTTTCGACCTTGGTTTTGTTAGAACTGATATGGGCCCTAATGGGCCAAACATGTTAATTCCCTTTTCTTCCATTGCTTTCGTTGGGTTTGTTGGAACTGACATGGGCCCCAATGGGCCAGACATATTAAGTCCCTTTTCTTTCAAATGCATTCTTAGGGGCTGGCTGTATATAATTTTGGAAAATGATAGGGGCACACCCCCAACCACAACCTCAACCACACCTCCTCTCTCATTTGCTACAGTGCATCGGGCCCCACATGCGATTTTAAAAATTTAAAATCGCATGTGGGGCCCGGTGTACTGTAGCAAATGAGAGAGGGGGTGTGATTGAGGTTGTGGTTGGGGGTGTGCCCGTAGTACCACCCTATAATTTTAGGCTAAATTTAAGAAAACTCCCCGTTACTTGGACACTTGTCAGATAACCCCAATTACTTTAAAAATATCAGAAAACCTCATTTATGTTAAACCTCATTTATGTTCAGGGATTATAAAAAAAATCACTGCTAGCGTTTACCGTAAATTTTCACATGGTTGGGTAAAATTACACAAAGAGATTTTTTTTTTCCAAGTGAAAACCGGTGATTCACACTTTTAAGGGGTTTTCTAGAGGAAAAAAAGAGTCAATTTTAGAAAATCTCCCTCAACTACGGGGATCGTCTCAAAAGCTCCCGCCCAACCACTTTAATTCTAAAAAACCCTTGTCAATTATGGAGTTGTTGTATTAACCCCCTTCAACTTTTAAAAATATGATTTATCAAACCCTATCCTCTTCCACTCCCCCCCCCTACCGTAAACAAAACCCAAATTTCTTTTCTCAGTTAACCCTAAACTAGTATGATCAAAATCCAAAGGAATAGGTGGTCTAAAATGACCATGCTATTCCTAAGACATTAAAATTCTTACCATAGTATTCGCTTTTTTTAATATTTCTATTTAAAAATAACTTTCATCCCTCTTATTCATCCATTTCATTACTAGGTTCACGTGCAAATTTATTTTTTTCTTTTTTGAAACACTAAACTTCTTTTATTTTCTATTTATAGTTCCATGCTTGTAATGTTTGAAACAATTAAAACATTAATTTTTTAAAAGATTAGCTTCCTCTACGAAACCCATCGAATTAACGTCTAATATTTTGATTGGGTTGGATTTTTAAACTCACATGAATTTTTTGTCAACCAAATGTATTTTTAGTCATTGCATGTTTTACATTAATAATATTAGGGAGGTTATTTGAAAAGACTAGAAAGATAAAGGGGGTTTTGTGAGACACCCCATAGTTAGGGGGGCTTAGTCATATCTTAAAAGTTTAGGGGGATTTGGGGGGGTGGGGTGGGGTGGGGTGGGGGTGGAGAGGGTATCTACAGCATTCTGAAATTTGAGGGGGTTTAACTTGTAAAGTTAAAATAGTTGAGGGGTGTTTTCTAAGACGAGTCCCATGATTGAGAGGGGTTTTCTAAAATTATCCCAAAAAATTAAAGGTAAAGACGGTTTTCCAATAATCCCTACGTTATGGAGGTTTATTTGATAATTGTTCAAAGTTGAAAGGTTTTTTTTTGCTAAATTAGCCTAATCTATATGCAGAAGGAAATAAATTCTTTCAAGTTTGTTAATTTAGCTTAGAAATGGAAGTAGAATCTTTTGGATAAATAGAAGAATATCTTGATCTCTAAGCCTTAAATATTCAGTCAAAAGCATGAAGTAGAACCCATGACTTAGCCCAAACAGTTTGAGCCTATCTTTTTGGGCCTTTCATCTACCTACACTCTAGTAGGCTGTTTGTCCGAGAGCTCACAATGAGCAGCGAAGCCGAGACATCCCTCTCTTCGCTTTTTTTTTTTAAATTTTAATTTTTTTTTGAAGGGGAACAATATCTCTTTCTTCACAGAAAAAATTGTTGGCACTGACAGATCAAGCATCTCTTTTCACTACCAAACAATTGTTGGTTTTGTTCTTATTTTCTCACTACCAAACATTTGTTGGTTTTGTTCTTATTTTTCGTTTGTTCTCGATGCCAAATTTTCTCCAACATTGGACGGTAACGAATAACGTTCATACTTGCGTTGCCTTGTAAAATCATCAAATGTGGACTCCTTGATTGCCAACTAACTAACTTATATGACTAAATGGACGGCCGGGAAGGGACTAACATCAGTATTCAACAGTCTTATACAGCAAGGGGGGAAAAAAGAAGGAAATTGAAAAAGAAAATATTGTTGTAAGTATCAAATTTGTGTTTTTAAGGAGCTTGAACTTATTATCTATTATTCTCATCACAAGTAATGTATTTTCAGTGGAAACGGTGTATAAGAACTCCCTTACGATTTTGATTTGTTATACATGAGGTAGTGAGTCAGTTAATTATATTCTCCACCATTATATATATATATCCATACTCTAGACGTGGAGCAGACTTAGAAAACGAAATGTTATTTCCCTTCATTAAATCTAATCACCTTAAAAAAATTAAGATTGATAGTGTTAATAGAAATTTCAAATTTTTTATAATTTTTTTTAAAATATTGGAAGCAGGAGAGATTTGTAGAGAATGTTCATATTAATTAATTGTTGGTTATAAAGCTGCAGAGTCCAAGTGAGAAACACAAAACATATATAATATAGGCAAAGACTATAGACTATCAAGAAATTAACTCAAAATTTCTAATCTAGTCTAGCGGTTCACCATAGTTCGAAATTAACTAACCAAACCAACATATTTCACCTGGAATCAGTTTGTGAGCCTTGAAAACGTGCATGAATAACGCAACATGCTAAATAATATACTTTATTAATTGCGTGTAAAACAACACATTAGAACATTTCATTTGACCGAGTTTGACACGTTTGTCGTTTATATTCATTCATCCATGAAGTCTGTACCCAACTCATTTATTGAACAGGCGCGTGGTGTAGAATAGAATCGATTAGATGTTCAGTAAATTCTATACTTTATAGTACATCTGCGTTATGTTTCATTAAGAAGATCACGCTTGGTATTTGCAGTCAAAGTGAGGTATGAACTCGATCGGTTAGTTCATTAAACAGATGCGTGACTTACAAATTAAGATCTGTGTTTTGTAGCATCTAGTGCCTATAGCTATAACCGATGTATATTTTTACCTGCATGAGGACAAATTCAGTGATATAGGAGCCTTAATATCTTATAAACCCCGATTCATTGCATTAAAGAAGTGGTATGAACATGGCCAGATTCTCGGTTGTTGATGTATAGTAATTTTCCCATCTTTCTGACTCATCATGGCTTCAAATGGAATGGTGGCAACCTGTGAAAGGGATCAATTAGGGTCTGTATTCATTGATTGGGTTCTTGTCTATTCTTCTAAGCATGCATTTGCTTTTCTATTTTATTTATTTGTTGTTAATTAATTAGTATATTAGGCAATAAATTTTGTCTTATTTGAAATTGCCCTGGGGGTTGGGGGGTGGGGTGAATAGGATACTTGCTAATCTAATCCGATATCGATGCCAAATTAAAACTTATTAACTAATATATTCTAACAATATGATATACAATGAGATATGCAAGGATATACTATTAATCTACGGGCGATATAAACATGAGAAAAAGACGATAAGAAAATATACAAGAGAAAAAGTGCGCCAATGTCAAACTCAAACACAAACAAATAATCACGGAATTCGGTCACCCTCGACCTACGTCTCCGCTCCTCACCCTCGAGGAGAATCTCCACTATCAACACAAAAAGCTACACAATCGGTTTTCAACGCTCACCGATAAACGTTTACAACTCACTGTTTGCGTCAGGAACAAGTTCTATTGTAGAATTCATTATAACTGTTTATCGATTACAATGAATACAAAGGAGTGAGCTTCGTACTTTGTAAAACTACTCTTTACAACAAAAATCAAATTACAAGCTCCTTAGAAACAAACGCAGGATCGTTGTTTGGATCACTGCTTGCGCGGGATCTTTGCCTGTGCCGGGGGTGCGTTAGCCTGTGGACCACTGAATCACGAATTCTGATTGAATCGTGAAGGATTTTAGGATTCTTCATTCGTTTAGAAGCAAGAATAGTTTCAGTGAATATTTTACCGAAGTAAGATGAACACTCTTCTCAAGATCAAGTCAAACCTTAGATCTTAAGGAACCTCCGAATTATTGAAAGGAGATGAACTCTTGAAATTTGCCCAAGCCTTTTGAAAATCTCTGCCCAATTGCTCAAGTAATAGCCTCTCTGCTCTCTTGGATCTGCTCCAAAAAATGCTCAGTCCCCCTAATTTTGTAACCATCCCACTACTTAAATACCATATTTTTATGAGGTTAGTGGGCATATTTTTAGTTTGTAACTATCTCCCCACATTTATGGTTGATCTCAAGCAGTTATGAAGCCAAAAAACAGTCAAAAAACGTGTTGTAAGCAACTCTGTGGCTGAGACAGGGCTGTGTGACTCACACTTCAGAGATAGTTTGTACTGTCTCGGGTATTTTGGCTCTAACTCCCTCGTCTGGGAATGAGATGATCCAAGATGCGTTGGAAAGTTGACGAAGAGATCTACAACTTTTGTCTTTTGAGTTTCTTCAGATTTGGCACGAGACAGTCATAATTGTCCCGTAGTTCCGAGATAGTTGTGACTATCTCGCATTTCCGAGACAGTTTGTGTTGTCTCAGATATTTTGGCTCTAACTCCCTCGTCTGATATCGGAATGAGATGATCCAAGATGTGTTGGAAATATGAGGAAGAGATCTACAACTTTTGTCTTTTGAGCTTCTTCATATTTGATGCGAGATAGTCATTACCGTCTCGCAGTTCCGAGATAGTTGCTACTGTCTCGCACTTCCGAGACAGTTTGTATTGTCTCGGGTATTTTGGCTCTAACTTCCTCGTTCGATATCAGAATGAGATGATCCAAGATACGTTGGAAAGCTGACAAAGAGATATACAACTTTTATTTTTTTGAGCTTCTTTAGATTTGGTACGAGATAGTCATAACTGTCTCACAGTTCCGAGACAGGTGCGACTGTCTCGCACTTCCGAGACAGTTTGTGTTGTCTCGGGTATTTTGGCTCTAATTCCCTCATCCGATATCGGAATAAGATGATCCAAGATGCATTGAAAAGCTTGAAAAGAGCTCTACAACTTCCCATAGACAATATACTCATGGAGTAGGCAAAACACACATGGTACTTCGCCCTTTTGTGGGCAAAGCACAACTCCCGCTTGAGTTGTTCCTTTATCGTTTAGCGTGTTTCACAGACTCGTACACTTCACCGACTTACTTCATGTGCTTTTTAGCTTATCTATAGTATCAGATGATCTCTTTTGACTTAGATAATCCTCCTTGACTCGGATAGTAACATTCATCGTCTTTTCTTCATCTCGAGCTGTGTGCGAGAACCTATAGGTAATTTTTTTATGCCTACATATACCCCCTCCAAAGTGTTTCAGCCTCATTCTTTTATAAAAGAAGCTGGAATATTTTGGATATGATACGCCTGACCGTTAATTCGTTGACTTCTTCAACTTTCAGTCTATTCAGTTTTTTTGTCGGATAGCTAAATTTTTTTCAGTGTTGCGTTTATCGCTTGATCGTTGTCAAAATCTTAAACTAAAGCTGGCGTGTTGATTTTTAAATTAGCTCGTGTTGTTGGATTGATGTTGAACTAATCACCTTCGTCGGGAGTTTGTATCTGAGTCACGATTGAACTCCCTGAATTAATTCCTTGAACTGACGTTTCATCCTGAGCCTTGTTTCGACGGAATTATCGACGCGTTGGCTGGAGTAGACTTTCGTTGCAACACGTTGACTGGTGTTGGGATATGGCAAGCCCAAGTGTAGAGACTGTAAGACCAATTGTTGATGTCGGTTCATCTGCATGTATGGAGTTTCTCCTGGCATGGACCATTATACATTTGTTGGTTTTTTACTTAAACGTTAACACAGGGGATTTTGATTGTAGGACCAGTCATTAGAGCTGATATGACCACAATCACTGGAGAGACTTTTTCGATGCTATCTTGTGTGCGTGAGACAGTATACCCTATCTCGTGTGTCTGACGTGGGTTCAATTGTCCTGCTTGAAGAAAGGTGGCATTTGGGCTGAATTTGTGTCTTCCTTGAGTTTGGCAGAGCTTAAACTTTATTATGATTGTTTATCCTACTCAGAATAAATACTTATAGGATTTTTGGCAAATACTCAGCCATCAACGGATTTGATAAGTCTTTACCTATTACTGTTTGAATCGGGCTAGCATACAGATTGTTTAAGTCCGTTCTGCATGTAACGTTATGCTAAGAGAATAAACTCTCTTAGACTTTGTACTATGATGTTGAATACATAGGTGTGGTCATTTTTGCGGGAACGTACCACCCGGCAATATGTGTTATACGTAGACTTATCTCTAATAAGGGACTGAGATAACGTCTCCTACGTATAAAACATGGATTTAAAAAATGTTGATGGGTTGCATCTTTTTGGTGAAAAGATGAACCCGATACTAGAGAGGAAGAATTTTATATTCTATCTCCTGATCTCTTTTTTGTTGGTAGAGATGAACACGATGATGGAGAGGAAAAATTTTATATTCTATCTCCTGGTCTCTTTTTTTATTAGTAGAGATGAACCCGATGCTGGAGAGGAAGAATTTTATATTCTATCTCCTGGTCTCTTTTTTATTAGTAGAGATGAACCCGATGCTGGAGAGGAAAAATTTTATATTCTATTTCATGTTGTAAAATAAACTCAAAGTAGAATCTTCACTTCGAGAATCTGAAGGGTGAAGCTAAGAGTGGGATCTCCACTCCAAGAATCGAGAAGATTTAAATAACCCTAACTGTTAAAAGGATTGATTATCTAATCTAAAAGTAGATTTCTCATTTATCGAGATGGAATTCTAACTTTGGTCCTAACTGTTTAAAGATTTGACCGAGTGGGGAATGTGTGAAAACCTTTCATTTATCGAGAGATGATTTCGATTTTGGTCCAAACTGTTTAAAGGTTTGACCGAGTGGAGTTTGAGATGATCCTAACTGTTAAAAGGTTTGATCGTTTAATTTGTGGACCTCTCGTTCATGGAAAAAATTAAGAGGAGATTTTGGCTTTGGCCCTAACTGTTTAAAAGTTTAACCAAATAGGAGTTTGAGACGATCCTAACTGTTTAAATGTTTGATCGTTTAATATATGGACCTCTCGTTCATGGAAAGAATCAAGAGGGGATTTTGACTTTGGCCCTAACTGTTTAAAGGTTTGACCAAATGGGAGTTAAGACAACTTTACCTTTAATAGGCTAAATTGTTCAAATAAAATTGAGGCCCTTTCGTTTGCCAAAAGGGAATCTCAGTTTTGAAAGCAAACCTCTCGTTCATAAAAGGAATCGAGAGGGAATTTTGCCTTTGGTCCTAACTGTAGGAAGGTTTGACCAAATAAGAAGTGGGAGTGAGGTACAAATAACGATGAGAATGTTAACTTGTACACAACACTTGGTGGGAGTTTTCGGTGTCAAGCGATAAGGGCTTAACACGAAGGGGTTTGATAATCGCTATGGATTAGCTGATTAAAATTTTGGATGTCATGTCAGGACTTCAACAGTAGGGACATTAAAGGCTTAGGCACAATGGGAGTTTGAATGGATTCAACCGTGAAGAATTTTGATGGATCAACCGTCAATTAATTTGATCAGTGAGAGATTTTATGGTGGAGGATCGTGAATTATTAAGCACTTCACAATTACTCAGTGGTGGTTTCGTGAGAGAAGATTGACCTGATGAAGTCATTGAATCTCATCTTAACAAAATGGTGCTTCGAAAGTCACAATAGGAGGGTTTTAATCATCTTGAAAATGATTAAATAGGCACAGCGGGAGGTTCTTAATCATGATTAAGAATAAATTATTCTGATGATTGGTTTTCACCTTGAATAATCAATCGGTTTTGGGTTATCCTTAAAAATACCATGTGTAATATTCTCTAGGAACTTCCCATTAGAATGATTTGAGGTATTCCACCCCCAGCTCTTTGGCGAATCAGAATCCAATTATATTCGGCCACATTATTGGGTTATCCTTAAGAATATTAAGAGTAATATTCTCTAGGAACTTCCCGTTGTTGAAAATAAGGGAACTAGTTTAACCTCGTACACCCGTTGGAGGAAAGGGAGAAGCAGTTTATACTCTTATACTTTTCGGAGTTACATGAAGAAGCAGTTTATACTCGTATACTCTTCAGAGTTACATGAAAAAGCAATTTATACTCATGTACTCACCGGAGTTAGGAAAAATAGTTTATACTCATGTACCCAATGGAGTAAATATCGTCTTTATTTGGCTTGTTTCGCCATTATGACGCCGGAGTCAATTAAGGCTTGAATTTTGTTTTTGAGTCCAAAGCAAATCTTGGTGGGATAAAGAATCCTCCTGTGATATGTACAGTAGTTTGGATCCGTAATCTTCTTAGCTTCTTCCTGATCTTTAATAGGTGATAGCTCGATTTTGTCGTTGACGATGAGATATTTCAAGATAACTGGAACTTTATCATCTTCGAAAGAATACTCCTTCTGGAACTTCAGATCGGGAGTCTTCTGTTGCCTCCGGGGTTGCTGTTGTGAAGTTTGATTGACATTCACAGCGATTGTAGATATCGTCGGTTGTCTTCTTTCAGCTTTCTTTCTTTGGATGAAGCGTTCAGCTTGTTCGCCACGTAGTTTTAACTCTTTCCAAGTTGCTGAAGGCACGACTCTCAGAGCTTCTAGAACATTAATGGAGAGATTGTTGTGGCATGTCTGAAGGATGAACTCCTCTGTTACAGGATCTCTGCAATTCATTACCTTGTTACGGAAGCGCTTGACAAAATTATCAACTGACTCTTCGTCTTTTTGTTTCTCATCCATAAGAGTTCCGATTGACACTTCGGTGTCATCTTCGAAGAAATTGTTGAGGAACAAACTTTTCATGTCATCCCAGCATTTGATGCTACCAGGTTTGAGACGTCGGTACCAATCGAAGGCGGGCCACGAAGGGTGCCAACGAATAACCGAACCATCAAAGCCTCATTTCCAGAGATCACACCCAAGTGAGACTTGAAATAAATCAAGTGCTGAGTAGGTGAGCCATTCCCGTCAAACGGTATGAAGTTAATCAGATTAAATTTTGCCGGATACACATTTTTCGCATAGAGTATAGGTTCGGCATGTCATATATATATATATATATATATATATATATATATACGTTATTCCTGTTTTCCAAAAAAATTGCTCGATGAGGATTAGGGTGCTGCGGGAAGACACCTAGAGAACCATTGTTTACTAGAATTCAAAATGGGTCACATCGTGTCGGCTTCTCATGCATAAGAAAATGGCGTACGCCCCTCGATCCCCAGTCTGTTGGTTTTTGTTTGGTGATACCCGGCATATATTCACAAAAGATACATACTCTGAAGAAGCGAAAGGTCACATCGTGTCGGCTTTTAGATTGGGGGAAAAAAATATGGTATGCACATATATTTGTAGAAACTATATACACATATGCATACACATTTTTCGCATTTTCCGTAGAAATATATTCATATGGAAATTCGTATGCTAGCTCACATGTATGACCTAATTAGTTGGGTCTAGTCTACATTTGATAGGGTATTAAATGCAAAATCATTACGGTACCGTTTGGTAAAGAGTTAAGTGAGGGGTTAAGGAGACTTAATCCTTTATTAACCTGCCAAACATAAAAAATCTATACATGATTTAAAGTGAGTTAATCATCCATAATTTATCATACATAAAAAATATAGAAGAGTTAAGCTAACCCCTCTAGAGGGATTAAAATGAGTTAACCCATCAAAATGAGGGGTTTACTAATACTCCTATTTAGAAGGATTAAGAGTTAACCCTTCTAATTATAAAAAAAATAGTTAAAATCATTGTTATTCCCAAACATTAAAACTGATCACAAGAGTTAAAATAAAACTTATTTAACAGGTTAATAATTTAGTTTTTCGGATTATCGAATAAGCTAAGTATATTAATCTTTCTCTTTTAACCCCTCTTCCTTAACCCATTGCCAAACATGACCTACTTGTAAATTATTAGCCTGGAAATTTAAGAGCGGTGAGAGAAAGCTCAACACCATTTGCGAGCGGCGATACTCCGAACTGTCCAAACCGAGCCGTTATAAAGGCCTCCCCTAGCTGGGCCCACTCCCCAGTTTTCATGGTATGGCCGCCGCAACAAAATCACCAGGGTACTCTCACGTGACGACAAGAACCCACAAGCTTACGTGGCAATCTCAACACCATACACGTATACCACAAAAATAGGAATTAAAAAAAGAAAAAGAAAAGAAACTCTCAATTTTTATTCATCCAAAGGAATTGCACAAGCACCAAGGTCATGTACGTATAAGCCCCCCTCAATCCTCTCTATTACACTCATAGTAGTTTCATAATTAACTTATAACTATAAATCAGCCACAAATCTTTCTCTCACCCGGCCCTCTCATAACTGAGAATAATTAATCAAGGAGCAGGATTGACATCACGAGCTTAATTTTTCCTCATCTCTACAATTTAACGAGCTGACCAACGACCAAAATAGATGACAAACAACCTTCTTCTCTCTAGACCTCTGCCTCTTCATGAGGGCCTGTAGTGTTATCCTTGTTGGTGCCATTGTTTGTTAACTCACGTTCCTTGTTATAATCTCCTTCTTCCTCTTTGTTCGCATCAATGGGGTACACCTCTACCCCAATCTTCACCATGTTTATGATATGTTCAGGCACATTATTGTGCTCTTCTACCACAGATTTTGTCTTCTTGGCGTCCATATACACGGTGTAGAGAACCATCTGGATCAATCCGAAAGCGAATCCAAGCACATTGGGAATCTATTTCCATAGAATTGAAGAAGAAAAAAAAGAGATATGTCAACTTGAACAAACTACTAATATCTCCGTAATATAATTAAGAGTGAAGATATTACCGCTATGTACTTGTCGTGTGACAGGAATCCGTAGAGAAACCATGTAACTGCACTGAGCGTAAGGAATAGAGATAGAGAGAAGGGCATGAACTCGACACTCTTTGTTTTTATGACAAGCCTCTGAAGAATGGACAGAATACACAATCATCATATAGAATACATACGAAATTTACGAAAATTTTCAGCGCAGTGTCTGTCGATTACTCACGATGATGCTCAACGGGGCAACGAACACCAACACTGAGAATCCCACACACATCCATCCGAGGCTCGTGACTCGATCAGCCCCCTTAGCAAAGACTAGGCTCACTAATACTATCAATCCGAATATCCCAACATTCAATAAGAGGAGTAATTTCACGGTAGAGACCTACAGGTCAAATCACAATTGAGTTCATGTTTTTATCTCAGATTAATGATAAGAATTAATGTCCTCATAAGTAGTGAATATTAATGTACTATATGTATACTGGGCTACTATAGGTAAGATTTGTACCTTAGCTTCTTTAGGTGCATAGATGAGGTATATGATGATATATATGGTCTCTATTATGCATCCGAGTCCGTTAATGGTGAGTAAGAACTCTGATTCAGTCTTGATAAGTGCATAGTATATCCAAAGCATAGCACTGAAGAGCGCGACGATATAGGGAATCGATTGAAACCCTTCGGTTGATTTCTTTCTGTATACTCTCCAAAATGTTGGCCTGCAATTAATCATAATTATATGTTCAAAAATTTCTTTCAAAAAAATTTAAGGATGTAATCTTGATTAGTTGATTTCTAGTGGTGCTTACGCTGGAGCAAGGTATACCATGAACGAGATGACGTTACCTGTAAATAATCACAAATTTAAACAATGATAATATATATGTTAGATTTTTGTAATATTTGCAGAAATTGGGATATATGGAAGTCTTTATAATGGTAAAAATCCTAAACTTTCTGTAACCATAGCTAACTTGGCTAGTCTTGGCTAAAATGTAACCATGTCGACAAAAGGGGTAGATTTGGAAACAGAAATCATGCAAGGGAGGAAAGAGAATTTTTGCTAGGCATGGTAAAAGAGACTCAGAACTACCTTACTTGTACTTGAAAAAACAAATTAATTAATGGATTTGCATGTTCCTTATTTAGTTAAAAACCAATTTCCTTCAATCTTATAACCTATATGCATTAATCAAATTCTAGTACATGCAAAGAGAGAAGAAGAAGATGATGAAGAAGAGCTTAAATTCCTTGATCAGTACCTAGAACACCGAAGGTGATGGCCCAATGATTGGTTGTCGATAAACCAAACATTTTCTCCTCTTGAAAATCTTAAGAACAAAATTGGTTAGATGGTAGAAAACGAAGAATGAGAAATCAAACGAGGGTCTTTCTCCTTGAAAGAAGAAGAAACCCTTAGCCTTTGATCCTCTCACAAAACAAAATGCTTAATAAAGGAGGCTCAATAGCCCCCTTAAGTGTATAGAGAGTACTAAAAGAGGTGGTGAGAGCTTGTGGTCCTTGGCCTTGAGGGAGATTGAGGAGGCCTCATTATATAGAACAAGGGAGTGGGGAGTGTGCATTGCCTCATTTTGTTGACGTGAATGAGGTGGCGTAAAGCAAATATAGCAATTAGTTTATTATACAAGTAGAAAACAAAATTATGGGGTTTTAGGACAAGCACTTATTCCTAACAAGAAAGCTTGTTGTTTAAACTAGTTTTTTTTACACATATCACCTAGTTTTTGTTATTGAATTGCATTTGTATGCCTAACTTGTCCACATTAATAACCTTAATACCAAAGCTATAAATTTTGTCCGTTGCACGGATAGTAAGGTACATTCAACATGAATTTGAGCATAAAATGTGGAACTTCAACCGAGTTTGGAAAAATGACTACAAAATATGAATTTTCTGCAAAGTGCAATCTTATTAACAATGTTATTTTGTTAGAATAAGAAATAAATACAAAAAACGTTACTCCTTATAGCTCCTTTCACGTGACTTCTTTTAGCGTTTTCTTCCATCATCATCACATCCTCACTTTCCACTACTCTAAAACAAAAAATGTTTGATTAATATAAATCAAGCATATGTGGCCCCACATATCAGCCAATGGGTGACCATTCGGTGCTCCTTGGAATAGGTTCCAACAATTAAAAACCCTACTTCTCTCCATGACTTCCTTCATGCTCTACCTTTACTTCTCCAATATTTCCTCTTAAAATGATTTCTTTTAAAAAAAAATATCTTTAAATTTACATGTAACACCCTATAAAATATGTTATTACTTTTCTAAGTTCTCAAATTGTTTTATTTCTTCAATATTTCCTCTCAAGTTGAAGTCCACTAGTAGTAAAATGACATGCTAGTTACATTGAAGAAAAGTTACATTAATGAGAAGAATTAATTATAGTGAATAAAATAGCTTACTACATATGTAAGTCTAGGGATACAGAGAAAGGTGATAGTTTTAATCCTAAAACTTTCTAATATCGCTAGTTGGTAAGTTGAACACACTTGTGGTGAGTGCAACACTACCACCCACCCACAATGAAAAAAATAAAAATAAAACTGAATGTCCTCATTCTAAAACAATGCAAAAGTTAAGGGCTTGCACTTAATTTTGTTCTAGTAATTTTTCTACAAGGAAATAACTCATCATAATATAATGCTCTCATTGTTGATGACAACAAGGTTGTCCTAATCACAATCAATCCTTTCTTAATCAAGAATTATTGGGAAATTAATTCTTACTCTATCTTGTACAATTAGTCCGCTATCTTTTCTCATTAGGAAATTAGGGTTCAAGCTAGCTAGGGTTAGGTTAACATGCATGGTTAAAGTTTGCTTATCCCGGTTACATGCAAGGGTTGAGTTCCTTGTATTTGAAGCTTTTTCTTTGCCGTTATAAAGGCAAATGTAAGACAAAAGCAAAGACTATCGTTCCTTTTGTTTTCTTGTTAATTATGTCCTCTTCAATTTATTAGCTACAGTTTCAGGGTTTGTTGAATCTGAAAGCTAGCTGGAGATCGATCTGTTTCATATCTCATCATCAACCAACTCTTTTAAGAAGAGTTATACATGTAGACTTCTTCTCATCAAATTTACCCCTAATTTCAGGGGCTTTCATCAAATAATGATCTCGTGTAGTGCTTAGTACAAGATGTTGAATCAATTCTACTTCATGGTATTGTTTAATGTTGGTTAACTAAAAGAAAATGGCTAAAAGAAAATTTCATAATATTTAAAAAAAAATACATGTTCTTTTTCTCTCATATTTGTCTAGTATTACATAAAATATACCCGATTGTGCACTATAAATGGGAAATATGTTGATCGAAAGAATTAAAACATATGGGTCATGTCGTGTGGTGAGTTCGTTATGAACATTGAATATCCTCTTCTGGTTAGGTGTTTGTGTGGTATAAAGACTGCGGCGCAGTCAAATTGCCTGAGCATCTTGGCTTCTTTTTTGTGGTGGAGCAAAATGCCTTCTAGAGACTTATATATGATCACATAATAGCATTAGTTTTCCAATCCTACAAGTTAGAATTATTAATAACTCGTCACAATTTCCCTCTCTTTTTAGTTTTTTAACAAATAAATAACTTGTCAACATGAAGAGAAGGTGTGGATTGGTTTTGCGACCCTTGGTAATAGGGATTGTAGGTACCAATCACATTTTGCATATATGAAGTCGTAATGCTTCATAAATTTTTCACCCTGTCGCATATTTGAGAAACCTTTTTTGAAGATTCCAATATTAATTATTTTCCTAGCATGCAATTAAATTTGATAGTAAATTTTCATCATTTTCTTAATTTATCCTCCATTTTGTAGATCAATTGTGATGCGGTACTAGTTTAAAAATATGCTATAAACTAGGGGATGTAGGTAGGGGTGTCCATCCGGCCCGGCTTGGCCCGGCCCGGATATCCAGGCCGACCCCGGGCCGGGCGGGGTTCCGGGCCGGGCGGGGTTCCGGGCCGGGCGGAGTTCCGGCCCGACCGGGTCCAGGCCGCGGGTTTTTTGGACACCCCTAAATGTCCCTAAATGTAGGTGATAGTTTTAGAGTACCCCTCAAACACATACAATTTTGCATGAAGTAGTAACGCTTCACCTTGAGACATTAGGCAATAAATGTTTCGGTTTGTTTCCCTATGAGAGAGCTTATGTGACAATGAATTATCTCCCTATAATATATGTAGGCCGGTTCATCTGGCTTGGCCCGGTCCGATCCAGAAAACCGGGCCCGGGCCGAGCAAAACCGGAGCCTGGACACGGCCCGGGCTTATTTTTTTAATTTTCTAATTTTTTTTAATTTTTCAAGAATACAAAGCAAAAACTAAACACAATTTTGATAAAAAATTATATTATTAATCAATTATAATTATGTAATTTTTAAATATAAAAATTTATAGAAATTAAAATAATAAAATGATATAAAATAATTGTAGAAACAAACAAAATTAAAAATAATTGTAGAATTCAAAGAGCCCCACAAGGCCTAAGGCCTAATCAAATACCTAAATATATATGTTGTGGGCTAGGATTTGAACGAATGATATATTAATTTGAGATTAATTATGATATATTGATATTTATTATAATAAATATCATTTAATGATATATGAGTATAATACCATGTGTTTTGAGTATGAACAAATTCATACATGAGAGAGAGAAAAGAGTCAAAACATGCACAATGGCCAAACTCATAAAAAACTAGAAATACCTAGTCCGGTTGACCGCAGCCGGTCGGCCGCCACGATCGACCGCGAAACCTGCAGAGAGTTGTTTCCCCTATTTTGAGTTGGTTTCGGATTTCTAAACCCATATTCATTTTCCTTGATATATATATATATATATATATGAATTTTTCATGTTTTTTTCAGTTTTCCTAAGAACCCTAACAGCCACAGAACCCCCCAAACCCTAGTTTGATTTCTTGGAGAAGATTGAAGGCTTTCGAGCGGGATTTTTTTTGGTTTTTGGCTTTTGGAGTGGAGATCTCTTTCAACCTTGCTTCTAAAACATATTTCGACAATCTCAGGCGAGTATCATCTCTGCTAATCCCCCTCCCAGTTTTCAAAACGTTTTTACAGAGATTTAAACATGTTTTGTAGAGCATAACCGACTAGATTATGAATAAAAGACAACTCTTTTGTATTATATGTTTAAAGATTAGGTCTTTTCATGCTAAAAAGCTTGAGAACGAATTTTACAGATGTAATTAAGATCTGAAGATGATTTTAAAACGTGGTTAATCTAAAGAAAGAAGTTTGATTCATCGTTTTGAGCTTTTATGCATGTTTTAGGGTTTTGAACATAAATCTAATGCATAAAATCATGGTTATATATGATGATTTTGATTCCAAATATTTATATCTATTGTAACATGTTAGTATGCAAGATTCATGAAGTTTTTATCATGTTTGAATCACAAAAACACGACGTGAACACGACACATGACAATCTGGAGAAAACTAGAAATCTGGCTCACGGTCGACCGCCACGGTCGACCGCGTGCAGGACATAGACTTGGGTAGCCTCTGGAGCCCGTCGCGGTCGACCGCCATGATCGACCGCTAGTTTGATGTTGGCCTGTGCATTATTTTGGTTTAATTTCGTTTTGTCGAGCGCTTCTCTTTACCTTGTGATGATTAATTATAATGTTAAGGCTTGTTTAACACCTGGGATGATGGTGAACTTCAGATGTGGACACGTACACCGAGATATGTACACTTATGCTTAGTTCGTGTTGAATTAACACACTTTTGTCACAAGTTAAATTTGATAAATACACATGACTAGTATTTGATCTTTCAGGTATCCGAAAATAGGGAGATGAAACCTATTTGCCGCAGAATAATTGAGTAAGAGTATTATAATAGTATCGTTATTACATGTATCCGGAATAGGGAGAGAATAAATCCTATTGCCGCAGAACGATTGAGTAAGAGCATTATAAGAGTATCGCTATAGCACAAGATGATGCACACATAGATATTTGATCAGTTGTATGTTTTACTTCCATGATAGATTACCCGTGAGTAGAATATTTCCTTTGAGATTTTGGCACACCCGTTATGGACGATAGTTATATTCATTTTGGTTTGGTTGACATCCTCTTATATTAAAGCAGGCTACTCGGATGTAATTCGAGATGAGGTATTTATTCTTTATGTTGGAGATTTGAGTATGTTTCCTTGACTATTTGTTTTTCATTCATAGAGAGCTATATGAATGATTTGATATATGTAAATACTATTTTCTTATATACTCCTACCCCTTCCCCTGGGGAGAGGTAGTGATGATCTCGCTAGCACTTTTTTGGTCAATGAAATAAAGTTTTTATTCATCAACCAAATACGGAAATTGTGTACATCTAGAACCAGGCTTGAACTTGACCTGGTAACCAAAAAAACAGAGATACAGACACTACAACCTCTCAAGTTCTTCTTTCATATGTACATGTATATCTTCATTTAGAATTTTGGAATAGATGGAATACTTAATTACTCGAAAGAGCTCATTAGGCTCTCTTTCTTTCCCTTGAAAAATTCTATTATTCCTCTCTTGCCAAGAATAGATAGCGGCAACAAGAGCCATTCTCTTCAGGTTCTTCTTAAAATTCTTTCCTCGCAAGTTGTGTGAGTATTAATGGATGAGCAAGCTCCAGTTACAAGTTCTCCAAGTGAATCTCATCCAGTCTATCATCATGTTCCAAACAGCAGCTGAATATTGGCATTCGAAGAATAAATGCCTGCAATTTTCTGACTGGCTAGAACATAGAATGCATAGATAAACTTCTAATAATCTCAGTCTACACAGTCTCTCCTGGGTAAGGAGCCTTGAATGATTAACTAACCAGAGGATGAATGAATGTTTAGGGTAGTTCAATCTCCCCCATGTAGTTTCTGCCCATTCTGCTGAGATATTAGACTGATACAGAGCATTGTATATCGATGTCATATTGATTTTTCCATTGATACAGCAGGCATCCAGTGAACTCATCAAACTTTCAGCATTTCCAAATTTAGCTATCAACATATTCCTAACTTTAAGGAGTTGCTTCCACATCCAAGAATTATTAACCCTATGTTGAACTTGCCAAATATTTGAGTGCTGTAAGTAATGGCCATGTACCCATTTAATCCATAACAAGTCCTTTTTCTGATGTATCATCCAAAGGAGTTTAACTGCTGCTGCATTGTTCCATTCCTTTGCCGAAAAGAGACCTAAACCTCCTTGCTTCCTCCCCAAACAAATTGTATTCCAGGAGATCAAATGGATTTTTTGACCCCAAAGGAAAGAGGAGCAAAGATTATCAATTTTTTCAAGTACTTTTATCGGCAATATATAACTACTAACCCAAAAAGATTGAATCCCAAGTATAACAGTTTTAATCAGCTGGATTCTCCCTGCATAGGATAGCTTCCTATTTTGCTGCCAGTTATGGAATTGATCAGTAATTTTGCTGATTAGGAAAGAGCACTCAAGATGAGATAGCCTTTTTGTTATTAATGGCAGCCCCAAATATTTCATTGGCAAGGTCCCCTCGATAAAACCCAGAAAAGTGTAAAACTGAGTCTTCAAGCTGTCATCAACTCCACTCATATAGATTGAGCATTTACCAAGATTAACATCTAAGCCTGATACTTGACAGAACTCTTGCAAGCATGCCTGTAACTTTGCGATAGTGTTAAAATCAGCCTTGCCAAACAATAACAGGTCATCGGCAAAGATTAGGTGTGTTATCTTCAATCTAGAGCAATTCGGATGGAACTTAAACATTCTATCATCTTTAAGTAGAGATAACCTCCTTGACAAATATTCCATGCCTAACACAAATAGATAGGGATATAATGGATCCCCCTGTCTTAGCCCCCTAGCACTATGAAAGTAGCCATGCAACACACCATTTAAAGGTAGAGAAAATTTAGGAGTGGTGATGCATTTCCAAATCCAGCCAATCATATTTGCAGGGAAACCCAAACCCACTAGCATAGATTTGATGAAATCCCAATTAATTGTATCAAAAGCCTTTCTAAGATCCACATTTATGATAGCTCTAGGTGAATTGTGTTTTCTTCAATAGTGCTTGATTAGTTCATGGGCTAGAAGAAAATTGCTTGAGATAAGTCTCCCTTTGACAAAAGCACTTTGAGCATCATTTATCAAGAAACCCATAAATTTTTGGATTCTGTTTGCAATGACCTTGGTAATAATCTTGTATATTACATTACAACATGATATAGGTCTGTAATCTGAAGCTGAAGTTGGATTGAGGATTTTTGGTATCAAAGTTATAGAAGTAGAATTCAAGACACCCAGTAGCTTACCTGAGGTAAAAACTCCTCAATAGCCATAAACAAATCTTCTTTGATAACACTCCATGCAGACTTGAAGAATGAAGCACTATATCCATCCGGACATGGGGTTTTATCATTGGGCATTGTAAAAACTACTTGCCTGATCTCCACTCTAGTAACAGGCTTACCCAACTCACAACAGTGAAAAGAAGAGAGGATTGGTCCTTGTGAGATAACTTCTGGGTTGGTTGTTGTTATAGCACCTGTAGATCCAAGCAGGTTTTTATAATAATCAACAAACTCGGAGATAATACCTTGCTGGTCTGTTATTCTAGTGCCATTTTTTGAATGAATTGACATCACTCTATTGTGGTGCCTCTTATTTTTCATAACAGAGTGAAAGTATTGAGTGCTCTTGTCCCCATACAAACCCCAGCAAATATTTGCTTTTCGTCTATAAAAGGAGTTTTCACATTCTAGTAGATTAGTGAATTTCCTGATGCTCTCTTTTTCCTTAGAAATTAATTCTGGGTTGAGTAAATCAGAGCTAAGTTGAGATTGAATATCATACAACTCCAATTTAGCTCTAGATACTTGCTCACTGATGTTCATGAAATGCCTCTTGTTCAGTTCTTTAAGGGAAGGCTTAAGTTTCTTGAGCTTGGTGTGCAGCCTGTACATGTTGTAACCCTGTACTTGTTGATCCTAAACTGAGCTAACAACTGACAAATAGTCTGGGTGTTTAGTCCACATAGCAAAAAACTTGAAAGGCCTCTTGCCATCAATTTTGTCATCACTAATTGTCAGCAGACCAGGAGAGTGATCAGAGCAAAGGGGCATCAAGTACTCTGTCTGGCTTGATGTGTATTTGAAAATCCAGTCTTCATTCACTAACATTCTATCTAATCTGCTCCATAATCTTGTATGTGCATCCTGTTTATTACTCCAAGTGAAAAAACAGCTTGTGGATTTAATATGTTTCAGTTGACTTGAAACTATGAAATTCTGAAAATCCTCAACCTCAGCATCTGATACTTGAGCACCCCCTACTTTCTCCTCACCATTAAGAATAGCATTAAAGTCTCCTCCAACTAGCCAGGGACCTGATATATACCTTTTGATAGCTAATAAATCCTGCCAAAGAGTTTTCCTCCCCTCCATTTGATTAAGGGCATAGACTATTGTGATAGAACAATCCAGACTGCCATCCTTTGATTCTATCTTGCAAGACATAGATTGCATTAAGTTGCTAATAATCTGAATAGAAATATAGTTGCTGTCCCATAAGATCCATATTCTAGCTTTGTTATCAGAATGCTACACATTTGAAGACCATTGCCAACCTTTTGCAATTTTCTTAGCTATAAACTTCATTTTCTCTTCAGTTACCTTGGTTTCTAAGAGAGCCAAAAAAAGAAATCTTGTATTCCTGAATGAACTGTTTGACAATCAAGTGCTTAGAGGATTTATTAAATCCTCTAATGTTCCATATTGCAAAATGCATTTAATTGAAAATTCCACCCCTATCAATACTATAGGTGTCTAAATCAAGCTTCTGATGTCCCAAAATTTAGAATTGAGAAGTATGGATTGTGTTGCCAGAAATATTAGATTTGTTCCTTCTAGCAGAATTAGCTTTGGTGACACTTGTAAATCCAGTAACATTGACAGTAGGGGAAGCTTCCTTTTGCCTATTTTGTTGTGTAGAAAAGCCAAAAACATTTTCTATAGGTAAAATTGCCACAGCTTCAGTAGGTCCAGTAGTATTAGTACTTGTGAATCCAGTGACATTAACAGTAGGGGACATAAATGCATCAGTATGAGCAACTTCCTTATGCTTAAACTGAGAAACATTTGTCACGTCTTCATTCACCTGCTCAGTCTGGATCTGTGTTTTAAGGTATCTTATGCATGTTTAGTGTTTGTGTTAGCATTCAGCTTTGCTGCACCAACATTCAGATTATCAGCTCCATGTTGCACATTATTGGCAAGAGGAGCTTGAGCATTTGGCCTGTTGACAGGAACCCAGATTTTCTTAGCATTTCTTCTACACTGAACAGTCTCATGCCCCACTTTATTGCATAATGTGCACCACCTTGGTTTAAATTCATAGACCACATCCTGAGTATAATTCTTCCCATTAGATCCATGGATAACAAGTTGATCAGGGAGTGGCTCCTTGAGGGGTAATTTCACTTCCAATAGAACTCTAGAATAGCTTAATTTTTGCCTAGTGACTGTGAGCTTGTCTGTTGCAATAGGATTGCCAATTAAGCTAGATACTTTACTAATCCCCGTAGAACTCCAAAGGTTGAGCTTCAGATTAGGAAATTGCACCCACAAAGGGTAACAAAAATCCTGAGTTGTATTCAAATCAACATCAATACTCCATGGCTTCAACATCAAAGGCTTAGAGCCAAAGAACCAAAGCCCTGCCTCAAGAACATCCTTCATATGTTTTTCAGTTTGAAAATCAAAGAGAAATAGACCATGCTTGATTAATGAGATCTTCGGAATTGAGAATTTGCTCCATAATTTGCTAATTTAAGACTCCATTGACTTGAATTTAACATTCAGACCAATAACATGTCCTCTTAGAGCATTTCTCCACAGATCTTCACCCTCCTTCGATTCATTAGTAGTAAAAGAGACAGTGTTTAATTCAGAGGATGGCATAAATTTTAAGGATAAACCATTGCTTAATCTTCTGTTGTCAGAAAATAAACTGGCAAAAGTTTTCTTTGGTTCTGTTGATACCTCTTCCAAATAAGGCTTTACAATTTCCCTTTGCTCTGTTTCAGTTTTGTAGGCGTATAAAACTGCTTATAGGTCCCCTAACACAGCTCGACACGATGATTCGACGAACTAACGAACCATCGGGCGATGGATCCAAGCATGTTCGTTAGACCACAACACCGAAGCTAAGTGAGACGCGATGAAGCGAATTAACGAGGCAACGAGGTTAACGAATCGCACGCAAACAACGGAATACTTCCAATCGCGTGCATAATCAAGCTAATGGGTCGATGAATCAACGAATCATCCAACCGTAGAGTCCACCACATCAATCAAGATCGGGAACGGACTCGAACGAATCAAGATCAAATCAAGATCGGATCCAAACTCAAACTCGAACACCGAAGCGGATTTACTGCCAAATCAGGATTCAGATCAACAAATCAGAGTCTAGATCAATAAATCAGAGTTCGAATGAACCATGAAACTGGAAAACGGGCAAAACGGCAAAACTACGAACACCCGGAGGGCTCGGTGGCCGAGTCACCTGGTGGCTCGGCCAAAACCGAGCCACAAGGAGGTGGCTCGGTGGCCGAGCCACCCCCTGGTGGCTCGGCCAAAACCGAGCCACCAAGGTGGCCGGCCACCTTGGCCCGGGGCACAGTGACGGTTGCCTATAAATAGGCTAGAGGGGGTTCATTTTCAAAGGTTGGAAATTTTGGAGAGACGAAGCTCTGCTGGATTCAAGGCTCAGATCTAAAAAAGATTGAAGCTTTGGGACTTTGAGGACTTTCTCTTCCAGATCCGGTGCTCGGCGATCGTCAACGCCAAATAAGGCAAGAGTTTGAGAGGGACCGGATCTCAGATCTACGCAGTCATACTCCGGATCAAAGCTTGGTCTTTGATCCCGAGAATCGGGCGATTATTTCCTTGGTGAACTAATCCCCCCGGCTATTATTTCCTTGGCAAAATAATACCCGTCATACTGCGTAGATCCGACCGGATCTAGATCTCGTAGTGGTCCACGGATAAACCCCGGCGCAGGCGAAGAACCCACGCAAGCGAGTGACCACAAAACAGGAGCTCGTGATTCGTTCGACATAGAAGGAGAAAAGTTGTAATTTTTTATTTCTTTTTTTATTTGATTTCGTTGTAACCGGATCGTATAAAAAGACCGGATCTTTGTAATCGGTAAACTATTACCAAGAGTACGATAGAATCAATGAAGAAAGCAACGTTTTTTTCCGCGAACAAGTTTCTGTTGGTTTCACAGATTCTTTAGGCAAAGAATCAAAAGATTTCTCAGCATCCAAATTAGGATTCCTAATCTTAACAGTTCTATCCTTATCAAGCAATGAAATAGTATCTAAAACTGAGATCGTCTTTGAGATAACTGAATCCGATCCAGAAAAGCTAGTAGATTTGCAATTAGAATTTTGAGCTGAATGAGGAAAAGAAGAAATCACCTCGAGATCAACCTCTTCAGCCCAGCTAGCCCTAGAAGATCTATTAGTGCCATTATTCTAATTGACCAGACACCGAGCTTGAATTCCTTCCAGTAGAGAATTAGATGGAGGTTGATGCGATTTTATCAAGAAATCATTAGATCTGATGATATCCTCCATCGATTTCTTCATCTTTTCACCCTTTGGACCAGTCGATCCCATGAGTTCTTCATCATCTTCCAAGAAATTTGGATCAAAGAGATCCTCCTGAGCTTGCAAACAAGAATTAGAGCTTAGAGATCTCAATCCGATGCTAAGAATTTGCTTTCCTTTCTTCTTCTTAACCATTGAAAACTAAGCGGGAGCATAGGATAGCAGCAAAAAAAAATCACCCACTAACATACGCCTTCAGACAGCCTGCTCCTTTCATGGCCTCCATCTCGCTAGCACTTTGACGCTCATTGTTTCCCCTCTTTCAGGAAGCGAGTCTGGCGCACGGAGAATCACAAGTTGATGGTACTTCTTAGTTGTCCATTTAGCTACTTATTATATTTTGTAGTTATTACAGAACTCCACATGTAGTTGATTATTTTCAGACTCTAGATTAGTATTTTAGTTTAGAGTTGAGAGCTTTTGTTAGACTTTGTTTATTTGACTCATTGTATTTGAGATCCAGTTTATACTCAGAGATATTTCTATTCTATTTCAGTTGGGCTCATTATTGATATTTCTTATGCTTCTTCTATGTATATCCAGTGTTACCTATTTCTATTTTTTCCTATCTGTACCTTCACCTATTTATTGTTTCTACTAGAGAGATAGAGATTGTGATGGTGAAACATATCGTAGCATGGTGGTTGGTGCTCGCCTGGTTTGACAATCCGGGTTTCATCTAGGACTGCAGCCTTATATAAACCCTAGGGCATCACATTTGGTATCAGAGCTCTAGTTTTTCCTTTCTCTTCGGACTATCCTAATTTACCATTGTCCTTGCCCTTGATGAATATGGTTGTATCTGTCTTCTGAGCCATGGCAGCATCTGCCACCTCTTGCACTGAACGAAACCTCCGAGATACTATATACTGGCATAACCCAGGACGAAGTCCCATCAGGAACATCTGAGCCTGTCGCTCCTTTGTGTGCCACATGCCGGTGAATCTAAGCAATGACATGAACTTACTCTCAAAGTCCATGACCGACATATCCCCCTGCTCTAACAGAGCCAGCTCTAACTCCTTTCCGGCTTTCGCTACAGTCGAAACATACAGCTCATCAAAAAGATATATAAAAGTCTCCCACAAAACTGACATCCTCTGCTCTGGGGTGAAACGGAGTCTATACCATCCTCCTGCATCGCCTTTGAGGCTGAAAGCCGCTAGCCTCTGCTTCTGTACAGAATTAACATTCAGCATATCCAAGATGTTACTTACATCCTCCTTCCATTTGTGTGCGGCAATAGAATCCGTCGAACCGTGGAACTCGGGTGCTTTCAACTTCTAATACCTCTCTACCAAACGAAGCCAAGCCTCCTGATTAGTAATTCCGTCATCTACTAGGGGTAGTGGTACAACTGCTGGTGTCCTTTCTGGTATCTCCTCCTGAATGGATGACTCCTAAACAGGTGTCTCCTCACAAAGGGAAGTCTCCTGTCGAACCTGGTCTGCTAGCTGCTCCTCAATAGCAGCCAAACGAGTTTCCAAGGGTGCTATAAGATCCACTAAGTACCGCAGAGCCTACTATAGCTCGGGCTCCCTATCATCCTGCTCAACTCCCGAAGCATGAGTAACTCTGCGTCCACGACCTCTTCCTGACATTTATAATTCCAAAATAAAGCTTATTACGTAGTAAATAGAATCTCAAGCATGAAACATATAACATATACCAATAAGTAAATCGTATTACATATTCCTCATAGCATGCTTTCTTAATCAAAGCAAATAGTTCATAAAAAATTTAGATTTTTCGCGTACATATATAGTACGTTCTCACTCATACTAAGGATTCCTAGCAGACTGTATACATGATCCCTAGGAAACTCTATCCTAACTCCACAATATGACACAGGGATGATCCTAAGGAGACCATTTGTAGGCTCAAGAGGATCTTATCAGCAGGGTAAGGGTCCGCATCAGCAGGGTCCTCATAAGAAGGGCTATCAGTAGGACCAGAGAGCGTAGCAGAAACACCGATTTTAAGGAGCTTGTTACAATTGTAACAAGATTGGACACATAGTAGCAGAGTGTCGTAGTGTATCCATAGTAGGCTAGCAGGGTAGGACTAAGCAGCATCAGCAGAACCGCGCTCAGGGACGTGGTCAGGGCCAGCAGCTAAGGATTGAGGCACCCCCAATAGTCCCGAGGATTAAGGGACGGGTTCAAACGGTCCAGGAGACCCAGCAGAGACAGATGGCACTATTCACTCCAGGTGATGTAGAGCAGCAGACCGGTATAGTGTATGTAGTTGTTCCTCACGATCATGGCGCGTGCAGAGCTGTGGTGGAAGGTATATTCCGTGTGAACTCCTTTCCAGTATGTATTCTTTTTGATTCTGGTGCTTCGCATTCTTTTATCTCCTATGATTTTATGGTTAGACTTCAGCTTATAGCTCAGCCATTAGATTTTCCTTTATCTGTATCCACTCCGTTGGGAGAGATGTCATGGTTAGAGAATGTTTGTAGGAGATGCATCGTCAGCTTGGACGATTCTGAGTTCACGATAGATTTGATCGTGTTGCATATGTCTGAATTCGATGTGATTCTTGGTATAGATTGGCTATCTTCCTACCACGTCAGTATCGACTGTTTTGCGAAAACAGTCAAGTTGTGAGCGTCCGAGTTAGTTGTGGTAACCTCTCAGGGAAACCAGTTTGCGGAGTCATTACTGGCATACATTGAGGAGGTGATGCTTTAGGATCAGAGTGTAGATATATGTGAGACTAGAGTTATCTCAGATTTTTCAGGATGTCTTTCACGACATACCTGAGTTACCTCCTATGAGAGAGGTTGAGTTTTGTATTGAGTTACAGCCGGCCACAGCCCCGATATCCCGAGCACCCTATCGCATGGCACCTGCTGAGATGAGGGAGCTACAGACCTAGTTGGATGAGTTGTTAGTTCAGGGCTTTATTCGTTGGAGTCATTCTCCGTACACTATATTCTTATCATTTACATTTTTAGTATATAGTTCTATCAGTAAGTTTTGTCTTTTTAGATTATTTTAGTATGTTCACAATTGGTTTTGTTATCTCTAAGAGCAATATATTTGTACTTTAATATTCAAGCGTTTATTCATATTGTTAGGTTTGGGGTTTGAGTTACTATTTATATAGGTTTTTGTAATATTATCTTGTATCACTGAATATTAATCTTTTATAACTAATATAAAATATTATTTTAAATACCGTTTGTGAGTATGTATATTATTTATTCATGGTTTGTTTATAGTGTATTTGCATATTTGTTGTTCGTTGCTTCGTTTTCGATATGTATTGTTTTGTCATTGTAACAATATACAATGTATACGCGAGTTATTTTTGTATTTATTTTATGGTATTTTTAGATATTTATGTCTTTTATTGTGTCATTATTTGCTGTTCACTCTCTATTCATTATTTTCGTTACTTGTATCATGTTTTACTTTTCCATTCTTTTATATTCACTATTCTTTTTCATTATAGTGTATTCACGTAGATTATTATATTTACAATATATATCTTTTATTAATTTATAGTCATTCATTATTTCTAATATCAACTGTGTAAACTATGTTTATCTAAAATATATATTAGTGTTTTTATTATACGGAATTATGCTCTTCTTATATCTTCATTTGCTTATATACCTATTTTATCTCTCATAGTTTTTGTTTTATATATTATACTTCTTTATCTAGTAGTATGTTTGTGAGTGTCAGTATTATTAGTAAGCATTTATGTTACAGTGTATTCTACGATTTTTGTATGTGTTGAGTTATTTTGAGTTTTATACTGTCAATTTGTTCGTTACTTATTTAAATGCATTGAGTCTTTTATTTATGTTTCTTCTTATCAGATTTGTATTTTTCATTATTTTAACTTGTATTGTTTTATGTCGTGTTACTCTTCTATTTTGTTTCTCTTATTTTTGTATTTTTCGTAGATCATATTATATCAATATCATTTTGTTCTTATATTTTTCTTTGAATAGGAGTTGTTATTTTTCGATATGAGTGTATGGTGCTATGGCCTTATAGTTTATGTATAGGGTTATTAAAGGTTGTTACAATATGTGTGTTTGTTTAGCTTTGATTTTTGTGTTTTTACATATTGTGTTATAGCTACGTATTTAGTCGAGATATTTTGTAGTTAGTGAGTTTTATATTTTATGCAGTGTATTCTTGCTTATGTTTTTCACATTTCAATTTGTGTATTCCTATACTTAATGTAATTTAGTATTTATAATGTTTTTGTTACAATTTTTTTTGTAGTCATGTTATGGTGTAGTTGTTTTTATTTTGTATTGCATTTGTTTTATTAATCCTACATAGTGTACATATTACTTATACATGTTTGTTGTGTGTGTTACCACATAATTTTGGTCATAATTTACCTTTCATGTACGTGTTTTGTTATCATTATTGTTTGGTTATTATCAAGTTATATGTTTTTCTTGTATGTCTTTTTATGTTATCTTTAATTTTATTAATTTATTAGTTATTTGTGTTATTGGGTTATATTGTTTATTGGTTAACATAGTTATTTATTTTACGTTTCATCAGTAGTTTTATAGTTTATTTTAGTATGTGAAATGAGTGTTATAAGTTTATACAACTTAGTTATAGATTTTGCACATTGTAGATATTTTGTTGTGATTATTAGTTGTTTTTCTTTTGTTAGGTTGTGTATATTTTACTTTAATATTGTATTTTATTACCTATTCATTAATTATCTCAATTGATATATTTATTAAATTTTTATATACACAAGTCTTTGTATTACTATTTTAGTTAAGTGATTATTGTTTTGGATATTATAACATGGTAGTTCATATGTTGTATTATGTTTATTCTTTATGTATATTGGTTTTATAGTTTTTGTATCATATTTGGTTATTCTAATGGGTATACTGATATAATGGTTATTGGTATATTTTGATATTGTGTTCATTGTGTAAATATTATGAATACATAATTACATGCTTGTTGCATATATTTTTATGTTTTTTATCTATGACCATTATTGACATGTTTTTACTTCCTATTATCAGCTATTATATGTATTATATTGCTTTAAAAAATTACTATATGATATCGTGCATATCTTATTTTAAATTCCGAGGGCGGAATTTGTTTTAAGGGGGATACAATGTAAGGACCATGAATTTTAATACTAGTTAAAATAATTTTTTTTAAAAAAGAGTATTTATATTTTTCTCAAATTTCTACAATTTTCTATGATTTAAAGTCTAAGTTTTATATTTATTTAAATGATTTAAATATTTATAAATTTTTTTAGTGCAGTAAATATTTTTGGAATTTATCCGTTGTGTTACCGATACTATTACATATCATTTTAAATAATACGTTGTATTATTATTATTATTATTATTATTATTATTATTATTATGTATTATTTCGTATAATACGTTGTATTATTAATTATGTATTATTTGCATAATTAGTTGTATTAATTCTACTACTGCATATTATTTGTCGTATTAGCACAACTGGTACGTTTTATCGCGTAGATAATTATTCCATAACTATTTGATTTTTAAAATAAATAATTATATGTTTTATTAATTATTTTTGTTTAATTGTATAATTTATAGTATTATTTCTTAAGTTGCGTATCAGCGGTTGTATTACTACAGCTGGTACGTTTCGATGTGTAGTTAATTTTCACATAATTATTTAAATTTTTTGTGATTTATATTATTTTTAATTAAATCTTCAAAACCCTAAAATTTCCCTTTATATATGTATAACCCTCGTTTTCTCTCTCCTCTCTTCTTTCTGTTCACGAAAACACCACCGCCACCTCTTTTCTCCTCTCTCGTTCTCTCTCTTCCAGCAGCCCGACAAACACCCCAAGCGCCGCCCAGCCGCTCTTCCCGCCTGCAGCCGCCGAGCAGAGCACTTCGACATCCCGACGACCCGCTGCCCCACCCTCTAGATCCGACGCCGTTCGCCGAGATCACGTTGTTGTCCTCACTTCACCATCGGATGCCATGCTTCGACGTCGCACTCTTTGCGTCAGATCCTACCCGTACCGCTCTTCAGACTTATGCCGTCAACGTCGAATCGTTCGACATAACCTGAGGCAAGATCCCTTGCTCTTCGTCTCGTCAATTTAATATTTATATCTATGATGAATTGTTTTGATATTTGCTAGAATATATGTGAAATTATTTGATTACTGAAATTAATAACAAAATGAAATGATTAGAGAAAAAGAAAGAACATAAAAAGAATAACATGTTTAGGAAAGAATATCGTTTGGATAGTGTCTGAGTCGACCCGACCTGACGTGTCGACACGCACGAGTCGACACGAAAGATGGAGTGCGACGACCGATCTTCGAGTCGACACCGTACGTTAACTCGAAGAGCGGTGAGACCCCGCCCGACAAGTCGTAGGATTTTATTGGGAGTGACGTTGATATTTCATGTATATGATAACTACTGAATGTGATCCCTCTTATACTATTCATGCATAACGAATTGTTCGTAGTTTCTAATCATGTTTTGTAATCTTTATTTTATTGTATTAGTCTTAATTACTTGTTGTGTCATGCTGTGATTGATAACCCTTAGTAGTTCATGACTTAGTGGCCTCGTGTGTCATGAACAGACCTAGTGACATGTGTGGGTGTGTTGACTGATTTAGGTGGTGAACCAGAGATATTGTGGACTTTGATTGTTGACTTAGAAAATGAGAAGAGTTGGGATGGGAAAGTCCATGTTCATGTAATCAGATAAAACTGTTGATGTATCTTCCAGACTCGCACCAGTGGATTGGTGTCGCCACTGGGGTTGGTTTGTTGAGTCACAGTGGATCGGTGTCGCCATTGTGGTTTGTTGGTTAGGTCAAAGTAGATCGGTGTCACTACTTTGGTTCCTGAATTTATTGGATGCACGTAGGGGATATGCAAACAGTCAGTTATCCGATGATATGAGCGTTGACTCTATGTGAGATATGTGTCAGTGACCTATTATAGGATGGCTAGTTACATGACTTGTTACTAGTGGATCGGTGTCGCCACTAGGGTTGGTTTGTTGGGTCAAAGTGAATCGGTGTCGTCACTTTGGTTAGGATCTATGGATTCTTGTGAGATGTAGGACAATTGTATTTCTTTTCATACATAGATCGGGATTAATATTTAATTATCTACAATTTAAGACATATGGTATATACATGAGGGTTTCATTGTTTGGATTATTTCGCTCAATGTACTACGTCTCATGTTGTAGGTTTTTAGGTATTAATTCCATCTATTGTATGCCCCTGTTACTTGAATTGTTAGACTGATCACTAGTTGCATGATCTCGTTACCTGATCGATTTTGGATGCTTTATGTTTATCATGTTTTAGTAGTGTTTTCGCATGTTGATTTTGTCAGATTTCCAGTTGCACGTTCTTTTGTTATTTCTGTTATCGTATCGTTTTCTGCTTAGGTTTTCGTTCGCTCTATTTATTTTGTGGGGTCTTGACGTGTGCCATACACGGTGACGTACACCTATTTTCTCTGGTGTATGTCAGACTTAGAGGAAGAACAGGTTCAGCAGGAGCCAGAGGATTCTCAGCAGGAGTGCCTTGTAGATGGAGTAGAAGAAGGAGTCGAAGCCTATTCTTTTTATTTATTAGTTGATGGTTCCAGTTACTTTTGTAGTTCTTTCCATTCCTGCTTAAACGATGTATTTTGTATCTCTTCAGTATTCATTTGTTCATTTTGTATAAGGGTATGTTGGACCCATATTTTCATGTCTGAGATGATTTACTATTAATGATATATCTATTTCTTATTCTGAGTTGTCCTTATATTCTTGCTATTGTGATTGGGGACCTGTGCCTTTGCATTGTATTTATTTTTAGACATTTAGTGTATTGGATTGAGAAGAAAATAAAAGAGAAAAAAAATAACAGTGTATATTTCTTCTCAATCTAATACATCGCGGGCTTGTTCACGTTCTGATTCCCGGGTATTTTGGGAAGCGGGGCGTGACAATGGTAGTATACGATTGTGTATCGACTACCGTGAGCTGAACAAGGTCACTATCCGGAATAGATATCCTTTGCCTCGGATTGATGACTTGTTCGATCAGCTGCAGGGAGCATAGTTTTTCTCAAAGATTGATCTTCATTCTGGTTATCATCAGTTGCGGGTGCGGGAGATGGATATTCCCAAGACCGCCTTTCTGACTCGATATGGGTCCTTCGAGTTTTTGGTCATGCCATTTGGGTTGACCAATGCACCCACGGTATTCATGGATTTGATGAACTGGGTCTTCTGTTCGTTTTTGGACCAGTTTGTGTTTGTGTTCATTGATGATATTCTTATCTATTCGAGATCAGAGTCGGAGCACAAGCAGCATCTACGTTTGGCTTTGCAGACCTTGCGTGAATATCAGCTATATGCTAAGTTCAGCAAGTGTGAGTTTTAGATTTCTGAGGTCAGGTTTCTTAGCCATCTTGTTAGCAAAGAGGGCATAGCAGTAGACCCAGCTAAGGTTTCAGCAGTACTTGATTGGGAACTGTCGAACATGGTTATCGAGATTCGTAGCTGTAAGACCCCGTTGATTTTGACAACTTATAAGTGTGAATATGAGTGAATAAAGATATTTAATATATATATATTAAATATCTTTGTTGCATGGCCATGCATGGAAAATGATAATTGAGCTTATGAGGATGTGTATATGCCTCAGGTATGAGGATGAGTTGCAAGTTTGCAAATCGAGTGCAAAAGAAATCGAAGTATGCAGATTTTTGTCCATGAGTCGACTCATAGCATGTCATGAGTCGACTGATCAGGTTGAGTCGACTTACGCCTGTCATAAGTCGACTCATGAAATCCAGTCCTGTTGCAAATTTTCTTCTGCTGAGTCGACTCATAAAAATTATGAGTCGACCCATGACCATGAGTCGACCCATCATAAGTTATGAGTCGACTCATCGGGTTTTTCTGGCTTTTTGGGTCGGGTCTACTGGGTTTCGGGTCGGGTTTTATTGGCTCTTATATAATGTTTCCCACCCGAAAACACTCATTTCTCATCAGATCTCCCAAGAAACCCTAGCCCCTCTTCCCCTCTCTCAAACCCTAGGTGTTCTTGGTGGTCTTGGGGCGTTTTGAAGAATTTTTCCGGCGTTTCTCTTGGATTTCAGCAAAGGGGACAGTCTTCCATCACATCTAAGGCGAGTAACATCTCGCCAAACCCCTCTCCCATGTTTTTATTAGTGTATAATGGTTCTTCATGAGTTTTATTGAGCCTAAGACTTATTTTAAGTATAAATCAATGTTCTTGTTAGGGTGAATGCTAGAAATCATGTGTTTAAGATTTTAAATCCTCACCAACAAGTTTTTAATGAAAACCCAGATCTGGAATTTTGTTTAAAGAATAAAAACATGAGTTATTATATTAATTTAATGTTTTCCTTCATGTTTAGGGATTTAAATGTTAGGGTTAACATGCAAGTAATTGTTTCTCGTGCTATATATGTTTTCTCACTGTGTAATAACCTAAAAACTGAAGGTTAGATGTATGTATACTAGTAAAATAGAGATGTGGAACAATTAGATCAAGTTCAGTTTGATATATGCAGATTTTAGCCCGTGAGTCGACTCACGACTCATCATGAGTCGACTCATCAGGTTGAGTCGACTCATGACTGTCATGAGTCGACTCACGAAGTGTTGTGATGTTTCCTTTTTTGCTTCTGTTGAGTCGACTCGTCAGTATACGAGTCGACCTATAAGTCATGAGTCGACTCATGAAATTCATGAGTCGACTCACGAAGT
>BQKN01000326.1:79565-102186 GCA_022839385.1 Asparagus kiusianus
AAAAGTTATGCTTGGTAGTGAGGTGACATAATCCCCTCCACTCATTTAAATGATTCCATATCCTCATGCACTCCTCAACACATGTGAATGTGGTCCCCTATTTAAATGAGTGGAGGGGATTGTGCCACCTCACTACCAAGCACAAAATTTGTGCTTGGTACAAAACATACCCATATTTCTCATATGAGAAAAATGGATATGCTTGGTACCAAGCACAAAAAGTTATGATTGGTAGTGATGTGACATAATCCCCTCTACTCATTTAAATGATTGCATACCCTTGGTACCAAGCATGCCCATATTTCTCATATGACAAAAATGCGTATGCTTGGTACCAAGCATAAAAAATTATGCTTGGTAGTGATGTAGCATAATCCCCTCCACTCATTTAAATGATTGCATATCTTCATGCACTCCTCAACCCATATGAATATGGTCGCCTATTTAAATGAGTGGAGGGAATTGTGTAACCTTACTACCAAGCATACCCATATTTCTCATATGAAAAAAATGGGTATGCTTGGCACCAAGCACAAAAGTTGTGCTTGGTAGTGAGGTGGCATAATCCCCTCCACTCATTTAAATGATTGCATATCCTCATACACTGCTCAACCATGTGAATGTGGTCCCCTATTTAAATGAGTGGAGTGGATTGTGTCACCTTACTATCAAGTATAAAATTTTTGCTTGGTACCAAGCATACCCATATTTCTCATATGAGAAAAATGGGTATGCTTGGTACCAAGCACAAAACGTTGTGCTTGGTAGTGAGGTGACATAATCCCCTCCACTTATTTAAATGATTGCATATCCTCATGCACTCATCAACACATGTGAATGTGATCACCTATTTAAATGAGTGGAGGGGATTGTGCCACCTCACTACCAAGCATAAAATTTGTGCTTGTGTAAAACCCTAAAATTTGAATATTTTATGATAAATAATAAAAAATATGTTATATATTTATAAATAACATATTATGATGTTTGAGTATACTAGAAATTGGTTTGAGATCAATTCAATGTACATATGTATATATATAAGAGCAAATACACAATTCATGCTTTATGTATAAATCTGGAAATTTATGACTTGCAGAGAGATTTTATATTTATCTCATAGATTTAGTTGTAATTTGGAAAAACTTAAAAGATATAATTTGTAGGTATCTTCAAGAGATTTTTAATAAGTCTTAGATCACCTCATTTCGATGTAAGACGTGAAAGTTATGTTCAAAATACCGAAGGTCATTTTCTTAGTCCGATTAGGATTCCTGGTTCGGGTCAAACGGGTTTATTTCGGGTTTGCATATATATAAACATGTGCTTTTACAAAAATTAACATCCTTACATCAAAGTTTCAAACCCTAGTAGCCCCTCTTCCTCTCTCTAAACCCCTAGCCCTAAAGTTAAGAATTTTGAGAGCTTTGTGAAGCAAATATCGACACGAGGGCAAGATTATCAACGTGTATCAAGGGGGAAAACGACTTAGTTGCACTTTTTTTTGGTTGCTGGTTATTTAAGAGGCTTAGAACAACATCTAAGGTAAGATTATCTTCATCCAAACCCTTCCCCATAGTTAAATAACTAGTTAGATGTTTAATATGATGTTGAATATGCGTTTTCATGCTTGAATCTTAACATGATATAATAAAATTTAAATTTTTGATGTTAAAACATAAAACAATGATAGATTAGTAATTTTTTTCTTGCTGTTTATGATAGTATCATAATCATGATCATTAGAATTTTTCATAATTTCATTTACATATGAGAAATTTAAGAGATGTACTAAATAAATATTTTCTGCAGAAAACTACAACAATTATATCATATTTAACTAAGATTTCAAAATAGAAAATAAATTCCAAATTTAACCAAACTAGTGCCAAATGAAAGATATATGTATCTAGTTTCTAAAACAGAAGACTAATCTTAAAAATCATTTGTATAGAGAAAGATATGATCTTTTTACTAACAACATGTCTTGTGGAAAAATGGCTGCACATATATAATATTTAACTAGAGATTTGGGATAACAAATAAACTCCAAACTGAACCAAACTTATGTCATTTGAAATATGTGTGAATCTAGTTTTCAAAATAGAAAACTATTTGTAAAAATAGTTTTTCCAGATAAAGATATGCTTGTTTTACTAACAGATGTCATGTCTGTTTTTCCTGCTCGTTTTGTGGAGCTGTGTTGCGCCGTTTTGAGGTGCGTTCGCGGAGTTTTGAGCCACTTGATGTTATACGTATAGTCATGAATATGTTGTGTTATACATTTAAGAATCCCAAGGGGTTTATGATGAATTTTGATTTGATCATATTTGAATTAAATATAGTTCATATACATGTTGGATGTCGTTGATGAGCACAGCTTAGTACTATATGGGATAGTGCATCGACACACCAGATATACACGGTTTATACATGAGGTAACTATCATTGATGAGTATAACTCAGTATTATATGGGATAGTGCATCGACATGCCAGAGGTACAAAGATTTATATGAGGTGGATATCGTTGATGAGCTCAGTTTAGTACTACATGAGGTAGTGCGTCGATATTCCACATGTACAGGCCATTGAGTCGGATTTTAGGAGGCTTAATCTAGTCGTCCGTCCCGCACTAGGGTGCAATGAGGTTCGTGAGCCGTATTTCTAGGATGCCTATTTAATAGTCCGTCCCGCACTCATGTTATGCACTGAGATCGCGATGAGACTAATGAGCCGTGTACACAGTTCAGGATGCCTATAGGATAGTCCGTCACACTGAGACAATTACTTGATAGCCTAATTATGACAGTTGCCGATTATAAATGTAACCTATCAGTGAACTATATAACTGAGATACGTTACTTTTAAAAGTATACAAAATTATGTGTTGGTATTTTATTCTATCTCTCCGGTGATTGTGGAAGATATTATAAATACGATGTGTTGATATCTTATTTCTTTTACTGTCCTCTTTTTTCTTAGTTAGGATCAATGATTAGAGATTCACAATTTGAGACTCATGGTATATACATGAGGGTTTCCTTGTTTGGATTATTTCGCTTGACGTACTAGTCTCGTGTTATGGATCTCTAATTATTGGTTTCATTAGATTGTTTATTCTTATTTTGGTATTAATGTTTAGATGTTTACGATTTGGGACATATGGTATGTACATGAGGGTTTCCTTGTTTGGATTATTTCGCTTGATGTACTACGTCTCGTTTTGTAGGTGTTTGAATATTAATTTCGCTAGATACGGGGAAAATGATATAGGTAGACTATGCTTAATAGATAGAGCCTCCACTCCATCCTAGAAGCCCTTCCCCTGGAAGCGGATGGGGGTAATCTTGCTATAGCACTCTGATGTTCTTGTTGTTGTTTCTTTTTCTTTTAAAAATACCCTTTCAAGTAGCTCGGAGTTTCGGAGAGCCGTAGGATGACGGAGTTCTTGCATAGTCGCCGTCTCGAGAGATTTATTAGAGGCTCCACTGTAGTTTTAAATTTTATTCAGACTTAGAGTTTAGTTTCATTTTCTAAAGGCAATGTGCCTTAGTTCGACTTTCTGTTTTGATTCATGTTGAGATATCGTATGTTATTTCAGACTCCATATGTATTTCAGTTTATTTTCAGTTGAGACATGACCTTTATTTATGAGATATCATCCTCTTTATCATGTCTATTATTATCGTTCTACTTCTTTACATGTTTTGTACCTACGCTTTTATTTGATCCCACTAGAGGATATTACTGTGATTGGTAAAACTTGTGGTTGCACAGTGTGGGTGCATGGTAGGTTTGATATCTCTGGGTTCACCTTGGACTACAGCCATGAGTGAAAACAGGGGCGTCACAGCTTGGTACCAAGCATACCCATATTTCTCATATGAGAAAAATAGGTATGCTTGGTACCAAGTGTTCGCAAGAAAAATTGTTTTCATTGATGTCATTGTTTTCTTGAGCAACAGTTTATCAGTTACAAAAGATCCGATCTTTTTATAAGATCCGGTTATAACAAAATCAAAAAATCTTAAAAGATTACAACTTTCCTTTTCTAGAACAAATCACAAGATCCTGTTTTGTGGTCTCTTGCTTGTGTGGGTTCTTTGCCTGCGCCGGGATTAATCCGTGGACCACCGCACGATCTTGATCCGGTCGGATCTACACGGTATGACGGGTGTTATTTCACGAAGGAAATAACAGCCGAGTGGATTATTTCACCAAGGAAATAATAGCCCTAAGTAATCGAAATCGACCAAGCGAAATCGATACTCTTCTCGGGATCAAAAACCAAGTTTTGATCCGGAGGATGACCGTGTGGATCTCAGATCTGATCTCTCTCGAACTCCTGCCTTGTTTGACGTGGATGATCGCCAAGAACCAGATCTGAAAAGTCCGAGTCTTCAAAGCTCCAAAACTCCGAAGTTGAGTTCTCAATCCAGCAGAGTTTCTCCTCAAAAGTTCAACAAAAATCCAAACTTTAAACAATGAGCCCTCCTTCTCTATTTATAGGCATCTCAATCCAGATCTGGGCTCAGATCTGGACCTAGATCTAGGTGGATCGGCCACCTAGGTAGCTCGGCCACCTAGGTGGCTCGGCCGGCCACCGAGCCACCAAGAGGTGGCTCGGCTTTGGCCGAGCCACCTAGGAGTGGCTCGGTTTTGGCCAAGCCCTCCAGGTGTTTGCTTCTTCGCCCGTTTTTTGGTTTCGCGGTTTATCCGAACTTCATTGTTAATCTGGACTCTGATTTGGCAGTCCGGATCCTGATTTAGCAGTAAATCCTCTTTGGTGTTCGAGTTCGAGTCCGCTCCCAATCTTGTTTGATGTGGTGGACTTTACGGTTGGATGACTCGTTGATTCATCGACCCGTTAGCTGATTGGGCACGCGATTGGATGTATTCCATTATTTGCGTGCGGCTCGTTAACCTCGTCGCCTCGTTAATCCGCTTCGTTGCGTCTCACTTGGCTTCGGTGTTGTGGTCTAACGATCATGCTTGGATATATCGCCCGATGGTTCGTTGGTTTGTCGAATCACCATGTTGAGCTGTGTTAAGGGACCTATAAGCAGTTTTATACGCATACAGATACCCCCTCTAAAGTATTTCAGCCTCATTCTTTTATAGAAGAGTCTGGGATACTTTGGATATGATTGTCCTAACCTTCAATCGGTGTAACGGGACCTTGGAATGTCTTCTATTCTTCATTTTTTCAATCCTCCAGGCTATTCGGTGCTTTGTCGAATGTCTGCAAGGGTTCCGGTGCTGCATTTATTGTCTGACCGTTGTCGGAATTTTGAACTTGAAGTCAATTCCTGATTTTCTGATCTTTAGCTCGTGTTTGCTGTTTCAACATAGAACCGACCATCGATTGTTGGCGTTGAGTCTTCATTTGCAACGCGTTGTTCGGCGTTTTGACACAGTTTATACTCGTACGTCTGCTGGAGTCTTGAGAAGTAGTTTATACTCTTATACTTTTCGGAGTGTTGTTGAGTTATCCTTAAGAATATTTTTAGAAAAATACTCTCCAGAAACTTCTTAACAAAAATAAGGAATGGTTTATACTCGTATACCTTATTAGAGTACTAAGAAGCAGTTTATACCCGTATACTTTTTGGAGTATTTTTCAGGTCCGAATGAGCTTAACCGGCCTGATAATGACCCAAAAAAGGCAGTAATTAGGCTAAAAAAAATCTTCCGACCCTTCCGAATGTGTGGGAGATGCATGAATAAATAAGGGACTAAACCATCGGTCGATTTGAAGTCATTTCGATACTCGGTTCAGCTCCAATTTGAATTTTGGTTCAAATCTAGTTTAAACTGGTTCAGGACTGGTTCAGCATGGTTCAGACTAATTCATCCTGGTTTGGTCTGGTTCAGCCTCCTTTGAACTGATTTAGCCTGGTCTGGTCTGGTTTAACTTGGTCTGGTCCGGTTAAGTCTGGTCTGGTCCGGTTCAAGACTGGTTCAACACTATAAAATACCCTCTTTTCCTCTCTTTAGGGCCGGCCCCTCCCCTCTCCATTTTTTTGAGTTTTTTCTTCCCTCGTGCATCCTTTCTCCTTCAAACCTTCAAATTTGTCTTAGATCTATCTTTCCTTTGATCTTAGACTAGAAAATCCCTCAAAAATCTCCATATAAAATTTTCTCTCAGGCCCCTCGAGCACGTGGTTCGAGCCTCCTTCAAGATCTGATTTTTGTTGGATTCTCGAGCTTTTCCTCAGGTAAATCTTCCATAATTTTGGCATAGTTCATGTTTAATTCAGTATATCAATTTGTGGGATTGTATATGAGGGTTAGGGTTGTGATTTGACGCCCCGAGCTCATATTTCAGGGGGTAGAATTTGGAGATCTGAGGGGTTTAATTGCAATAAAGAGGGGGTAAAATTTTAGGGTTAGAGTTTGTCACCCTAACTAAATTTTTTTTTATATCTAATCCCCTAATTTATTTTGCAGATCACCATGTCGTATATACCGAGAGGTCAATCCCCTACTGCGTCGGCTGATGGCGTGCTTCCCTCATACACTGGTGAGCTCTTTTTTGGCGTATTTCGAGATTTGTAGATTAATCTTTTATCCCCGTTTTGTTCTCCTTGGTGAGATAATTGGGAAGAGCCTTGATTCTCCTTGGTGAGGATTGACGCTTTAAAAGATAGGTTTTGCTTGGTCAAAACCATATCTCAAAGTAAATAAAGGGGGCGCTTTGACGCTGCATTGTGCCTTATGAGGTAGGGATATATTGTTGATATACCCTATCTTATGAATGCATAATGCGGCCAAATCGTCTCACCCTTTATAAGGCAGTGACTCTATCTTTCCCATTCGTAAGATGAGTTCAACTTCCTTTTATAACTGAGACTAACAAATGCTTAATTGCTTGTTTTCAGTGGAATATCCCTCTGGAGCGTTCTCATCTCATGCAGTGGACGGGCGTCGTGATGAGTATTATTCGACCTCCGATGATTTTTCACCTATTCCACTTACTCCTTAGTTTGCTTCGGGCACGTTGACAGAGGTTGCCTAAGTGGTGAAGGAAGGTGGACATCGAGTTCTTCGACAGTTGATTACTGATGCGCCTTTCGTGAAGAATACCAGCTCTGTTCAGCCTCTCAGGAAGATTGACTTTTTATTCGGTGACTCTGTTGAAGATCCTGATGCAGTGTTTATTGGTGCCGAGAAGTGGCTTCATAAAGATGACGAGGGTTTTCTATATTTGCCTAAGATTTCTCGTTACTGCCCATTGACTGAGCTCAGGTGTCAGGCCGTGACACGGGAGATGTCGTGACGTTTGACGGAAGAGCATGAGAGCGTTCACTGTGGCTATATTACTCATCAGGAAGCTCCTGGTTCGAGTAGGAGTCATATCATTGGATTGCGTCCTGGAGTATTGGGGCTGGATACACCGCCGCGTAATGAGTTTCTTGCTTCTGCTTCTACTTTGAAGAATCGTCTCGCCGACTTAGGACGGGAGATGCCTGCGTTGCGCCACAGATTCTATGGCTGGGTCCATTCTTCAGATAAGCTTTGGTGGGCTCGTATGATGAACTACGTCTTAAGCCGATGGAGCGAGGAGTTACACGCTTGTGGTCTATATGCATCTATTCGTTCCACCATGTATGGTTTACCCGTCAGCGCTAAACATTTCTTCGCTTTGTACGAGCTCTATAACCCGGATTCGAACACTTTCCTGACTAGGCACGGAGAGTTGGGCTTGGCTCTCCATGAGATGCACAAGATATCTGGTTTGCCCATGGGTCAGATGTTATATCAGGAGTACTTTCCCTCCAACCATGAGTTGAGTCAGCTGAAGGACCGCATGCCCAACCGCTATGAGACTTTATGGGATCTCACATGTCATTACCATATTGCCTTGGTGCAGTCTGAGCCTTTAGCGAAGAGGACTAAGTCACAGGTGAGCCTGAAGCAGTTCGCGTGTTACTTGTTTAGAAATCTGGAGAGCAATTCTGACGAGGCTATTTGTGAGCTGGCAACGCTTACTCCTTCAGAGGTTAATGGTCTGCTGAAGAAGATTGACGCTCACTCCTATACCATTAGCAGTCCTGAGAATGGCTTTCCTGCAGGGACCAAGTTTAAATCATTCTTGTGGCATACGACCGCATCGATTCAGCCAATGACCCTTCTTGCCGGTTACCTCGCTATCTGGTTAAAGAAATGCATGGTCCCGTATCAGTCCAGTGACATTTTGCCATTGGAAGTGCTCTACCCAGCGGTTTAGCTTGCCTACAAAAAGAAACTTTCGCTTCTTCCGGTGATGGTAGCTAACATTCATCGAGGGCTTCGACAGATTTCTAGTGCTTTCACACAGAAAGAAGGTGTACCGTCGGCTCGGATTCCTCTTATTAAGGTGGAGCTTCCATACACTTATTTGATGGCTTGGTTCGTCCTTCATCGTTCTGATATGATGTTGGTGCCTAACACCACAGACCGCTCTGTTCCCCTACTACAGTTATTTGAGAATGGCAGGTGGGAGGGGTGAGGATTCCTTGAAGTCAGGAAGCAGCTACAGGTTCACAAGTGTTGGGCATTTTCCACTTGCTTCCCGCAGTTCTTCAGCCGATACGGCGAGTGTTTAATTGATGAGGAGAGGCCGAGGGAGTATCAAATTCATTTAGATATCAGCTGCTTTAATTGGCTAGTGAACATTAGGTCGGGTTATCTGACCTTCTGGGTGAGGAATCAGTGTTTTATAGAGCCATATCTACCCTGCCGATTTGCTCGCCAGTTTGGCTATGATCAGCTTTATGTCGGGAACCCGCGTCAGCAGCTTCGGACTCATGGCAGTTTGGTGGACGGTCTTCGGGATGGTTGTGGACCATGACGGGCTGCACTGGTGCTAAGTTCAGTCTCCCTAGTGCTGAGCATCAGTTAAAGCTCACATTCTTAAGCTGCAGGTGGTTGTTAGCAGCTAACAAACCCATCCCCGTGAGGCCGATTGCAGAGTTAGTGGCTGAGGAGGCTTCTCAGGCTGATTCTCGTGTGATTCGGGAAGATGCTCGGTCACAGAGGAAGCGGGGCAAGACTCGTCGAATCGACGAAGAAGGAAAAAAGACCTTCAATTCTGCTGAAGACGCCTCAGGCGGAGATCCTGAAGATTACGAGGAATATTTCGAGCGAGGTTAATCACCTATCTTTTCTCTCTGTCCTCTAGAATTATTAATCTTGACAACTGTTTGATGTTTCAGGGACAGTGGCTGATAAGGAAGAAGAATTCCGTCCTTTTACTCAGGTGAGACCTCCGATTGTTGTCCCAGCTGCTAGGCGGAAGAGACTAGCCCACAAACCGCGTGCAGATCCACGAGCATCTGAGATGGATTTGGCTGGTGATGATCCCGCTAGAGACGGAGGTAACATCTACCCTATAGACCATCCTCTTGATCATTCAGAACTTCGGGCTCATGCTTTTCCATCTCTATATAGGAGAGCGTGGGGAAGGCGAGATGAGTCTTGATCCTGCTCCTCATGATTTTGTATTTTCTGGTGAGCCTGACCTACCACACGAGGTAGAAAAGCCTACAGAAGCTGCCGACGTTAGGGAGACTATCAATGTAGGACCCGATTCAGTGAATCCAGGTACATCTACCATTGACAATATACCCTTTAGATGGCAAACAAAGGAGTTGAACGATTCAGAATTCGTGCCTCCCTTAATTGTCTCTATGCTTCTTGCTCTTTTAGATAAATTGCAGGGGGCAAACGTGGACCTTAGGAGTAGAGAGGCTAACACATCCGTAGGAGGTAACTCATTTCCATTGGTCATAGTCTCTTTATTCTTCTTTCGCATTTATATTTTCTTGTGTCAGATTTTTCGACTGATGATTTCGACGAGGAAGGTTTGCTTGTGGACACTCCTATGCTCCACTTCACGTATGACTCTCCTCAGATTGATGACCAATTGCCTGAAGATATGTTTCCTGAGTCTACACTCCCCAAGAATTCCGAGGATGGTCCTTTTGAAGGTACGTGCCTCTTCTCAGGTTAATTATAGGACTAGCCATTTTTTGACTAATGCAGCTATAATGTGATGAATCTGAGAATTCCGTTTTGTGTTTGACAGAAGCTTTTGTCGAGACTGATCCTGTTGAGCCGACTGTGAGGCCAACTACATCAGCTGATACATCGACAGCGGTTACACCTCCACTACCCCCAGTGACTCAAGGGGAAGAAGGTATGAATTAAGCAACTGAGAAATATCATTTATTTCCTCATCAAGGCTTTTTGACAGATTTCCTCCTTTTTGTGTAGAGCTTTCTTCTCGGCTTCATGTCCTTGTGAAGGAGTTGTTATCAGACAACGATCCTGAGAAGATCGTCATCTGTATAGAAGTTCGCTCCTTCTTCTCCTTCGTGAATACTATGATTGGCAAACTCTTCCACGACGGACTTTTCCTTCACCAATTTAAGCCTTTCCTTGACCCCAGAATAAATTCAATAAGGGATGCAGGATATCCGGATCTGGCGAAGGCTATAATTGATGACCTTGATTGCCTAGAGCACGAGCTTCAGATGTTACGTGAGCTCTGGGATGCAGGTGCCTCTTCATTCATTGCTGCCAATTTGGATACTCGCTTACAGACATGGCGCGATACTCGAGCTTTTGCTGAGTTCGAGATTCAGGTGCAGCAGGATCGGGTAAATCGAGTTGAAGCCAACCTTGCTATTAGATCATCTTCACTTGATGATCTTGACCTTTCTATTGCCTCTTGCGAGACCAAGATAGAACAATTCAGAAGAGGACTTCGTGAAGAAGAGGAGACCTTAAGTATCCTTCAAATGACGAAGGTACAGGATCAGCAAGCCTACATTGCCTTATCTGAGGAGTTGAAATCTTTGAAACAAAAACTGGTCGAGACGGAGGAAGTTATTGTAAAGACTTTAGCCACCACTGAAGAGTCTATCAGAGCTGAATTGCAGGATGAGCTTTGGCAAGCTTATGATGAGAAGCTGTCTAAGTTTAGTCCGCAGATTTTTAGCCATGGGCTTGATGTATGATTTCATTTGCTGAATATTTTGACTTTTGATCCTCTTAGTGGAAATAGTTTTATCTTTATCTTTGTTATGATTTCTCACTCTGTTTGGAATGATTGACCATAATACTCACAGGATTTTTGGCAAACCCTCAGCCCTCAACGGGTTTGATAAGCCTTTACCGACTACCGTTTGAGTCGGGCTAGCATGCGGATTGTCTAAATCCGTTTCGCATGTAACGTTGTGCTAAGAGAATGAATTCTCTGAGACTTTGTGCTATGATATCGAATACATGGGCTTTACCATTTGTTATGGGAATAGGCTACCCGGCAGCGCATGTTAGGCGTTGACTTTAGGATTTTTGACTAACCCCCAGCCTTCAACGGATTTGATTAGCCTTTACCGACTACCGTTTGAGTCAGGCTAGCATGCGGATTGTCTAAATCCGTTCCGCATGTAACGTTGTGCTAAGAGAGTGAATTCTCTGAGACTCGCCGCTACGACTTCGAATACGTAGACTTCGCCATTGTTACGGGAATAGGCTACCCGGCAACGTGTATTAGACGCTGACTTATCCCTACTTAGGCTTTGGGATAAAGGTTCCCAGAATCAGGTTCTGGTGTCTTCTTGGATAGTAAAAGACTAACCTGGCGATATGTGTTAGGCGTCGGCATATCCTTTCTTAGGATTCAGGATGAAATTCCCCATGCGTGTAAGGCATGGATTTTGGTGTTATTAATAACAACCTGCCACAATATTGAATATGTGAACGGGTGTTCTTTTTAACGGTTAAGAACTAACCGGCAGCGCGGGTTAGGCGCAGACTTATCCCTGCTTAGGTTTCAGGATAGGATACCCCAAAATCAAACTCTGGTGTCTTTTTCTACGGAGAAAGACTAAACCGGCAGCACGTGTTAGGTGCAGACTTATCCCTGCTTAGGATTCGGGATAAACTTCCTAGGATGAATCCTAGATTGATAAATTCTTGGAAAAGGTTGGTGTGGGAAAGGAAGAATTTTATATTCTATTTCCTGGTCTTCTTTTAGGGTGAAGGCGAACCCGAATACAAGGAAGGAAGAATTTTATATTCTATTTCTTGATTCTGGAAAGGAAGAATTTTATATTCTATTTCCAGCGTAAAAGAAACTAGAAGTGGGATCTCCACTCCGAGAATCTGAAAGATCTAGATAAACTTACCTTTTATAGGATTGGTTATCTAGTCTGAAGATGAGTTTCTCGTTTATCGAAGTGAAATTTCAACTTTGGTTATAACCATGAGAAGGCTTAACCAAAGAGAAAAAAGAAGGGAGTTCTTTCGTTTGTCGAAAGGGGACTCTGAACTGAAAGTGGACCTCTTGTTCGTGGAAAGAATCAAGAGGGGAATTTGTTGGTGGCTTGGTCCAGAAAGACACTTTTGGTGGACTCACTGTCAATTAAAATTAATCAGTGAGGGATTTTGGTGGTGAAAATGATTTTGGGTTATCCTCTAGAATATTAAGTGTAATATTCTTTAAGGAACTTCCCGATAAATGGGTTATCCTGAATGTACTAGGGATAGTACTTTTTCAGGAACTTCCCATTTATTGGCATTAATTGCCTGGCGCCCTCTTGAGTAATCAGGCGATATGCGCCGTTTGAGTAGACTGTGTCTATCACAAACGGTCCTTCCCATTGGGTTCAAATTTACCTTTCTTCTTGGAGTTGAGGATTATCTGTCGGCGAGCAGTGAGGACCAGATCTCCTTCCTGAAGCTTCTCTGTCGGACTCTTTTGTTAAAAGCCCTAGATATTCTGGCTTGATAAAACTCAATGTGTTGTTGAGCTTCCAAGCGTTTTTCATCTAACATTTCGAGTTCTTCGAGACGTTTCTGATGTTGTTCTTTTGTCGTCATCTCAGTTGCGAGAGCGATCCGCAGGGATGGGATTTGGATTTCCAATGGTAGCACAGCTTCACATCCGTATACCAACGAATATGGGGTAGCTCCTGTAGGTGTGCGTATGATGGTACGATAAGCCCAGAGTGCTTCACTGAGTTTATCATCCCAGTCTCGTTTATTGGTCTTCACGAGCTTTGACAGGATTTTGATGATCGTTAAAAGCCTCAGCTAATCCATTCGAGGCGGGATAATAAGCTGTTGATGAAATATCTTGAATTTTGAACTTGTCACAAAACCTGACGAAAGCGTTGCTTATGAACTGTGGACCGTTGTCATGAATGATCCGTCTTGGCACGCCGTGTCGGTATATGACATGATGTTTGATGAAATTGATGACGTTGTTCGTCTTCACTTCTCTAAGCGGAATCGCTTCAGCCCACTTTGAAAAGTAATCCGTGATTGCGAGAATGAATCGATCACCTTTGACTGAAGGGGGAAAAATAGGACCGACAATGTCCATACCCCATGTCTCGAACAGCCAAGATGTGGTTGACGTGTGTAAACGCTCCGGTGGTTGGTGCATATAATTTGCATGTATTTGACAGGCATGACATTCTCAGGCATATTCAATTGCATCATGAACCATTGTTGGCCAAAAATATCTCATTCTCCTGATGCGATCATACAGTTTGGGACCGGGCTGATGCGCACCACATTCTCCTTCGTGTGCTTCCTTAAGAACTTCTTCTGCTTCTTTGTTCGAAAGGCATCGGAGTAATAAACCATCGTACCCTCGACGGTATAATGTGTGGGTCTCGGTATTATAGAAGAATCTTGGTGCTCTTCGGCGGATTGATTCCCTTTCTTTTACATCCTCTGGCAAAATACCATATTGGACGTAGTCAATGATAGGAAAACGCCAATCTCGGGACTCAGACCCAATTTGAGTTGAATTCACCTCCTTGGCGCTTATGTTTCTATCATCTTCTTCTTTAATATCCATATTGTATATGGGTATGCAGAGTTGATGCGTTCTTACTGTGACTAGTAGTTCAGTTTCGGGAGGCTGCGCAAGTGATACCGCTAGTGCTGCCAGTGCATCTGCATAAGTGTTCTGGAGACGAGGGATGTATTCAATAAAGAATTCTTCAAAGAATCTACCATTTTGATGGCCTCTTGGTGGTACAGGATCAGGTCTTGGTTCCTGACTTCATACTCTCCCCGGACTTGGTTGACTATCAATTGAGAATCCCCAAAAGCTTCAAGATATTCGACCCCCAGCTCCTTGGCGAAACTGAGTCCAATGAGAAGCGCGTTGTACTCGGCTACGTTATTGGAACATGGATTAGTCAGTGAATAAGCTCGAGGCATCACATGCTTCCCCGGGGAAACTAAGACAACTCCAACTCCGGAGGAGACTTTAGAACATCCGGGGGTTATTGCTACATTAACTGCCCTTGAAGCACCATCGAAGTATAATTGCCGTACTTGTTGGTGCGATGTAGTGTTAACCTCGTAGGTTTCATCCGGCAAGTCATCATATACTTCTGCCGTATCCGTTGTCGGGTTTGCCGCCAAAAGATCACAAATTGCTTGTCCTTTGATCGACTTCTGCTGTTTGAAGTGCAAATCTTATTGGGACAAGAGAAGGGCCCACTTCGCTAACCGCCAATTCATAGAGGCCGATTGCGTCATAAATACCCGTACTGGATTAACGTTAGAAATGACGTAAATCGTCTGTCCAACCAAGTAATGCCGCATCTTTTGTATTGCGAATACCAATGTGAGGTATTCTTTCTCAATCATCGGATATCGAGACTCGGCGCCTACCAAAGTCCGACTTAAGTAATAGACTGCCTGTTCGTGACCGTTATCATCGTCTTGTGCTAGTAAAGCACTTATCGAGTGGTTCATCGCCTTGAGGTAAATCAAGAACAGTTTACTTGATTTCGGTGCAACGAGAACAGGAGGATTTGTCAGATATGTTTTGATATCTTCGAGTGCTTTTTGGCAGGCGTCGTCCCAAACAAATGACACACCTTTCTTGTTTAGCTTAGAGAATGGTTAGCACTTCCCAGAAAGATTTGAGATGAACCGCCGGATGTAAGCTAAACGCCCTTGCAATCCTCTGAGTTCTCTTAGATTTCTAGGGGTTTGCAGTTCATGTATCGCCTTCACCTTATCGGGATCGATATGTATACCTTTAGTGGTGACGACGAATCCAAGGAATTTTCCGCTGTACATTCCAAGGAAGGATTTAGTGGGGTTCATCTTCAATTGATGACTCCGCATGAGATCGAACATCGTCTTCAAGTCCTTGATGTGATCTTCTTTGTTGTGGCTTTTTACAACCAAATCATCAACGTAGCACTCGACTATTTTCCTGAGATGTTCTTGGAAAATCTTAGTCATTGCTCGCTGGTACGTGGCACCTGCATTCTTTAGACTGAAAGGCATCACCGTGTAGCAAAAGACACCAAGGGGCGTTCTGAACGCTGTATGCTTCTCGTCATCTGGGTGCATCTTGATTTGGTTATATCCTAAAAAGCCATCCATAAAAGACATTCTCTCAAATCCGCACGTATTGTCGATAATGACATCCGTGATTGGGAGAGGAAAGTCGTCTTTTGGACATGCTGTATTCAGGTCCCTGAAGTCGATGCAAATCCTGATTTTACCATTCTTCTTCATGACTGGAACAATGTTGGCTAGCCAATCTGGATGTTGCTCCCCTCGGATAAATCCTGATTTGATCAATTTCTTAACCTCTGCCTCAATGGCTTCCATAATCTGCGGACGAAACCGTCTTTGCTGTTGTTTGACAGGTTTGGCATCCGACTTGATATCGAGGCGGTGCATTGCCACATTGGGGTCGAGCCCTGGCATGTCTTCATAGTTCCAAGCGAAGACGTTAATATATTCCCTGATGAGAGCAATTAATTCCTCCTTCTCATTTGAGGGAAGGCTATCACTGATGAATATAGGCTTTGGGTTGGCCTCGTCGCCCATGTTAATTTGGGCTATTTTATCTTCAGTGGGGGGTTCCCTCTGTTTAAACCTATCACCATACTGCATGTTCAGGTGATGAACCCACCCATGGGTCTTCCCATGTTAGCATTTGATCGTCGTTCTCATAATGGATCAGCTGTAGCCATGTTCGTCATTAGGGCTTTGAATACTTCCCCCAGACTTGTATCAGAATCCCATTCCGAGGGATCTGACGAGTACCCATCTTTGTATTGCTCAGATGATTGGTTATTGATTAACCAGTAACATTCGTCTTCTGAAGAAGAGACATACCCTAATCCTCGTTTGAATTTATAATAATCATCCGGTTTCCCTTTTGGTACATATGCCGCTTTGGCTAGAATACGGGAACCTTGATCGAAGTATAAACCTTCTCCGAGTGTGAAATCATATCCCTGTTTTTCCATGAGCTTGCGTGCTTCCGGACTATACTTAGATAAACGTCAACCAGGTTTTTCATCATTCTCATCTTCCCTTAAGAAATGATCTGGTAATGGAAAACTCTCTCCTTTACCGTAAATCACTTCTTTTTCGCCTCCTATTTTGGCAGGGACGATCAGGGTTGTTCCGAAAGAATGCTGGAGGTGTTTCTTTGCTATATAGGACGATCGAAGCGGCATATATAAATCGGGATTATCATACAATCCCTTTATTACATCATCAAGAGACAGTGAGTACTCTAAATCATCATTTATTTTATTATTGGCAAGTTACTAGTTACAACTGCCATCTAACGATTGTTCATCGTCAAGATTAATTACCAAGGGTACAATATCGTTTAAAACAAAACCTCCATTGTAATCAAGTCCGGCTTCGGTATCAGCTTCTTCTCCGCTGTCCGTGCTATGGGCTGATGATTCAGTATCGGATTCGTTACCATAAAGAAGAGAATCAGTGAAATAGTTCTCAAACCCTTTGAATGGTTGCTTATCCGCGACCACCGTCCTAACCTTATTATCAGTGTCGACATATTTCAAACACTGATGGAGAGTGGAGGGGATTATAACGTTACTATGGATCCAAGGTCGACCCAATAGTAAGTTATATGAAGTCTCGGCATCAATCACATAACATGTGACTTCCGTCTTCAAATCACCCATTTGACATTTTATCCGGATCTTACCCAAGGGTCTTGACTCGCTAGTATTGAATCCATAGATAACAGTACCTGTGGACGCCAACTTACTAGTTGGAATGCCGAGGCTATGCATCAATCGGAGTGGCATAATACTCACAGTGGAACCCGGATCCACTTGGATTCGGTTGACTTCGCTGGAGCCAATGTACCCAATAAAATATAGGGGTCGATCATGGTTCGAATTCTTCGTTTGCATATCCTCTTTGGTGAAGGTAATGCAGGGAAGGTTTTTAGCCGCTATATTGCAGTGTTGAATTAACGGTTCTGGCTCTTCAAGTACCGGCTTGATCTGAGTAAGGAACACTTCTGAATTGGCCAAGGCTTCTTGCAAGGCTTCCCTGGTTTCTTTAGACAACCGTAGCAACTCATATAATGTTATCCGCGCTGGAATGTTAGCTAGTTGAGCCATAATATCGAAGATGTGCGGAGTATTCGAGCTTTCCGGTTTATCTCTTCCAATCGGACGATTGAAACGAGACTGCTTCGGATTCTGAACCTCCTGGGGCTTCTTTTCTTTCTGTTTATTAACCGGCTGTCGTCGAGCTTCTTCAACCGGTCTAGGAGTCGTAATCACTCCCAGTTCTGTGAGAGTTTTGGCTGGTCCTAGTTTAGTCACCCCCTGCTCAGCTAACTGATCACTAGGTGATGGATAGTTAAAGTGATACTGATTTTCGCTTCTAGTGGCAAAAACTTCTTGTTCTTCTTCGGAGAGCGGGAAGGTAGGAGCTTCATCACCATCCTCTTCGAAGATCGCGGAAGTAGCATTGCAGGACTTGCCTTTACCCTTTCTGGTCGAGGAAGTCGCCCACTGATCGTCTTCAATAAGATCAGGATAGACCCAGAGGATTTCGCCGTTTGGGGCTGTGTGTGGCACAAGTCCTTTTTTGGCGTTGTCCGTATGGGTCGTCGTTTACTGTCTTCATTCCTACTTTGGTGATGCGTTTTGGTTCAAATCATGCTGTGGTACTGATCCAAAGCTAATTGATACTGCATTTGCTCCTACATTCTTGGGCGGCTTCGGGGTTATGACGCCTACATCAATTAACGCCTGGATCTTATCCTTAAGATGGTAGCATGACTTTGTAAGGTGATGGACCGCTCTATGGTATGCGCAATACTTCGGATCCGTCACTTTGCTAGCCCCTTCTTGATCCACGATCGACGGCAGCTGGATTTTGTTATTTTCCAACAGGTACTTAAAGATAACAGTAACTTCGTCATCTTTGAAGGAGTACACTTTAGGAAATCTTAGCTCCGAAGATTTCTGCTTCTGAGGCCGGTGTTGCCATTGCGACTGCGATTGTTGTGGTGCTCGTTGTTGTGGCTGTTGCTGAGGTTGCAATTGGAATGTTTGATTAGCATCAACTGCATTAGCATGTGCCTTACCTTTCCCTCATAGGACGAAATTCTGTGTTGGAGCATTCGTCGCCTGTTGGCCTCTCTCCACCTTCTTCCTTCTGAGGAATCGCTCGGCTTGCTCTCCTCGGACCTTCAAATCCTTCCATGTTTTGGACGATGCTGTCCCCATTGCTTCCAACACGTCCAATGCGAGATTGTTGTGGCAAGTCTGGAGAATAAACTCCTCAGTGATCGGGTCCCGACAGTTCATCGCTTTGTTCCGGAATCTTTTGACGAAGGTATCAACTAATTCCCCGTCTTTCTGTTTCTCGTCAAGCAATGACCCGATGGATACCTCGGTGTCATCGTTGAAGAAGTTGGTGAGGAATTTAGTCTCCATGTCATCCCAACTATTCACACTTCCTGGCTTGAGGCGGCGATACCAATCGAAGGCGGCTCCACGAAGAGTGCCAACGAAGGACCGTACCATCAGAGGCTCATTACCAGAGATAACCCCTAGGTGTGCTTTGAAGTAAATCAAATGCTGAGTGGGTGAACCCTTCCCATCAAACGGCGTGAAGTTAATTAGATTGAACTTCGCCGGATACGGGATTGATTCCCATTCTCTTAGGTATGGACAAGGAATGCCCGTCTTCTTCATCTCTTGAGCGGAAATCAACGTATTGATTTTGCTCTCGAGGTTTTTAATCTTCAAACTTTAACCTGTATTTTCATTAGCACAATTCTGAGGTGGAAGTGTGGCGTTATGATTAGAGTCCTCGATACCACCCCCTGCATTGACGGGAGGATTATTGGCATTATGGGCTTCACCCGCACCTGTGTCCTCATCTTCCTGATTAACCTGGTTACGACGACTTGGTTCGCATTGCTGGTTTGTCAGTGCTTGGATCTGTTAGTCATGCATTTCTCTCATATTCTGCATAGCTATCTGCATTTCGAACCTGAAACTCTCCTGTTGTTTAGCCATGGCTTCTTCGAGCATCTTGGCCACTTGTTCCACACTTATCATAAGTGACTCGCGGGGTTGTCCCTCGCTGGATACTGTATTATCTGATACGACCACAGAGCAGACATCCGATTCTTCATCTTCTGAAGGTAATCTTGTCCGAATCCTACCATAAGTTGCTCGTATGATGGCTCTAGACTGCAGACGGGTTATACGCCGGGGTGCTTCCGGAATCGACTCGGGATTATCCTGTGTCGATGTCCCTTTGCTGGTCATATTAGTGGTGACCCTCGGAAATTCTCCATCTTTAACTACTGTTCTTCTTTGTCGGAAACGCCTTGGCCTTGGTTTTGGCGTTTCAGTACTGAGCCTTTCGAAAATCAAAATTCTTTTGGGGACTGTCTTGATGCAGTTACACTCAGACAATACTACCCGAATGAGTTTGGAACAGGGGCATTAGGTTTCTAGTTCTCGAGGACTCCTTTTCCTGGTTTTGCTCGTACCCCTAACATGATAGTACAACTCGTCGGCTTGAAGGTCGGAGTAACCTATCGTGTGTTGGCACGACTTCTCAGGTATAACATTATCATCATCAGACGACAATGTTTCCTTCTGAGGGCGAACTGCCTTCTTTGGGCTTTCAAGAGTCACGCGCCTCGAAACATGCCTTCGTGGGCGTGAGTTGTCAACGGGCTCCTGGACTTCAATGCACAAATTGGCGCGCGTAGCTGCCATGAACTCCTTGTCATGTTGAGGGTGGCGGCGACTCCCAGCATGTTGAGTCGTTTGAGGCTTCTTTATCGGGCCCAAACGTTCTTGAACTGGAGCTTTGCATCCCTCATCGGGAAGTGGACCGAGGCGCTCCAAAACTGACCTCCTTCTTCGGGATGGTTCTGCGTGATCTCCCGGAGAAGCTACTGGAATTACCGGTGATTTAGGTTGGTTCGCCAGAGGTTGAACTTGCGTTGAAGGCTGCGATGATTGTTCCTTAGCCTGAATCACCGCTTCAGACTTCGGCCTTCATACTTGGCGGATTGGTGACAGCTTCTTGGCTACTTCCTTCTGCAGTCTTCTGCGGGCTTCTCGAACTTGAGCCCGTGCCTGTGCTGACAGTGCGTGGCGCTTGCAAATGCGCTCCTCAAGTATCAAACGATTCCGTTTGACACGGATCCATTCATTCGTTGGCGGCTTGGAGGAGCTGCCATTCATTGTTTGTTGAGGCTGTTTGCCTCCCCTGTTCTTCAGATTCGTGTTATAGCGGATCCCATCAGTAGATTCCATTACCTTCACGAATTGTCGTGCCAAACGTTGACGTCGCCTCTGGCGGGCTCTCTTTGAAAGAGTTACTATGCTCTCAGTGACGGAGGAATTGGCAAGAACAGATTTGACCTGGTTTCAGGTCGGTGGAGCTTCACCCGATGCAACTTTGGCATCAATTGGGGTGAGATCTTCGTTGGTATTCTGCACTTCTTCGTACCAACGGATTTTTCTCCTGGAGGAGAACTTCTTGGACTTGAAGGGGGATGTGGATCCGGACGAGGATGACAGATACTCCTCGAACTTTTGTTGGTCGAATTCATACTCGACCTCCTCCTCGACCGGGATCAAGATCCGCGGTTGCGACGCAATGATCTCGGCAGCGAGATCGGTGGATCCCACTGTGGTCGCCAGATTATTCGTGGGAAAAATTATTTTCATTGATGTTATTGTTTTCTTGAGCAACAGTTTATCGGTTACAAAAGATCCGGTCTTTTTATAAGATCCGGTTACAACAAAATCAAAAAATCTTAAAAGATTACAACTTTCCTTTTCTAGAACAAATCATAAGATCTTGTTTTGCGGTCTCTTGCTTGTGTGGGTTCTTTGCCTGTGCCGGGGTTAATCCATGAACCACCGCGCGATCTTAATCCGGTCGGATCTACACGGTATGACGGGTGTTATTTCACAAAAAAAATAACAGCTGAGGGGATTATTTCACCAAGGAAATAATAGCCCTAAGTAATCGAAATCGACCAAGCGAAATCGATACTTTTCTCGGGATCAAAAACCAAGTTTTGATCCGGAGGATGACCGTGTGGATCTCAGATCTGATCTCTCTCGAACTCCTGCCTTGTTTGACATGGATGATCGCCAAGAACCAGATCTGAAAAGTCTGAGTCTTCAAAGCTCCAAAACTCCAAAGTTGAGTTCTCAATCCAGCAGAGTTTCCCCTCAAAAGTTCAACAAAAATCCAAACTTTAAACAATGAGCCCTCCTTCTCTATTTATAGGCATCTCAATCCAGATCTGGGCTCAGATCTGGGCCCAGATCTGGGCGGTTCGGCCAGGTGGCTCGGCCAGCAACCTAGGTGGCTCGGCCACCGAGCCACCGAGCCACCTAGGGGGCTCGGCTTTGGCCGAGCAACCTAGGAGTGGCTCGGTTTTGGCCGAGCCCTCAGGTGTTTGCTTCTTCGCCCGTTTTTCGGCTTCGCGGTTTATCCGAACTTCATTATTGATCTGGACTCTGATTTGGCAGTCCGGATCCTGATTTGGCAGTAAATCCTCTTTGGTGTTCGAGTTCGAGTCCGCTCCCGATCTTGTTTGATGTGGTGGACTTTACGGTTGGATGACTCGTTGATTCATCGACCCGTCAGCTTGATTAGGCACGCGATTGGATGTATTCCGTTGTTTGCGTGCGGCTCGTTAACCTCGTCACCTCGTTAATCCGCTTCATCGCGTCTCACTTGGCTTCGGTGTTGTGGTCTAACGATCATGCTTGGATATATCGCCCGATGGTTCGTTGGTTTGTCGAATCACCGTGCCGAGCTGTGTTAAGGGACCTATAAGCAGTTTTATACGCCTACACCAAGTATAAAAAGTTGTGCTTGATAGTGGGGTGACAAATCCCCTCTACTCATTTAAATGATTGCATATCCTCTTGCACCCCTTAACCCATGTGAATGTGGTCCCCTATTTATGCTTGGTACCAAGCATACCCATATTTCTCATATGAGAAAAATGGGTATGTTGGTACTAAGCATAAAAAAGTTGTGCTTGGTAGTTAGGTGGCATAATCCCTTCCACTCATTTAAATGATTGTATATCCTCATGCACTCCTCAACCTATGTGAATGTGGTCCTCTATTTAAATGAGTGGAGGGGATTATGCCACCTCATTACCAAGCATAAAATTTATGCTTGGTACCAAGTATACCCATATTTCTCATATGAGAAAAATGGGTATGCTTGGTACCAATCATAAAAAGTTGTGCTTGGTAGTGAGGTGACATAATCCCTTTCACTCATTTAAATGATTGC
>BQKN01000326.1:102729-121083 GCA_022839385.1 Asparagus kiusianus
AAGAGAGAGCCTCACCTACTTTTAAAAAGAGGCTCTATTTTCAAGGTGTGATGTAGGGGGTGATTTGGCCACCTCACTATCAAATTCATTGCAAGAACTTGGTACCAAGTTTCTCCATATTTCTTATATATTATATTCGTATATTATATATATATACATACATATAAATTTTTAAAAAAAATAAAAAAATTTGCTATTCCAGGTTAGGCCAGGCCGGGCCCGGAACCAAGTTTTGGCCCGGGTTTCCGGGCCAACCCCGGGCTGGGCCCCTGGTCGGGTTCCAGCCCGGCCGGTCCTGGACCGGGCCCCGGGGCGGGTTCGGCTGACCAGCTTTTTGGGCACGCCTAAATATATGTAATTTTGCATCATTTCTCTGTCATACAAGCGAGAATCATTAATCTTGCCCTAATTTCCCTTTATTTTCTCTCTTTTTCTTATTAAAAAATTAATATGGGATGTGGATACTAGTTTTAGAATTGATTGTTGAGTAGGAGGAATTGGTCTTTGTTTTAGAGTCCCTATGCATGAATTACTACAAATACTTTAACTTGGTAAATAAGAGGCAATATGTTTTCGTTCTGTTGCGCGCACTTTTGAGGATTTTTTGTGACAAGGATTATTTCTTGTCGTGTAATCGAACTATTTCCCTCTCTACAACCTAGAATCAGTAATAACTTTCCATAATTTTCCTCTGCGTTCTCTTTTTTGCTTTTGCAATCATTATGGGTTGCCACGACTAGTTTTAGAATTAAGCAGATGTTAAATGAAGTAGTAATGCTTCATATTGTGACGTAATGAGAGGCAATAAAACTCCATCTTGCTACACTTTGAGTGAGCTTTCGTGGCAATGAGACTAGTCTTAAATGAGTGATGTATGTAGATATGAGACAAATCGAGTTTATATTTCTTTGTTGCTTAGAGACATGGAGCATGGAGTTTAGGCTTGATTTTGGGAATGGAAGTTTTGTTTGCGTATGTGGATTTTAATTTTGCTATTTTTGGTTTGCAATTATCAATTTGGAGATTTCAAAATCTTATCCTTTAAACCATTTATAGATGTTGGAAACAGCTGAGAGCCGGAAGTTGGACTCAATTATTAGTGATGGTGAAATTAAATTGAGCCCTACAGCTCTACTCCATCTAAAATTGATTAGTTTTGATTGATTGGGGGGGGGGGCTCAGGTATTTGTCAAGGTCTCGTGTGGAAGTGGTTAGCTAATTAAAGCTAATTTTTCTTGAAAAAGCTCAGGTTTCTCAGTGAGTTAGATGACTCTTAAATAGAAGTTCGTAATCAATTTAGTCCAGAAGTTTTTTGTTGTTATCGGGTTGTTTTGGCCTTCTATTAAATCGTATTTTTTTTTTCTATATCCTGCCTTAGTGTGACTACACACGTATGAATCGTCTTTTCATTATCTATGAATATATCTCAAACAAGGATTAGAAACCTGAGAAACAAATGATCCTCATATAGGCATTTCAAGGTACCACTATTCGAAATATTAAATTCCAAACTTAAATTTACACTAGTAGAAAAACTCGCAACCTAGATGGAAAAAACCGTCTAGCTTGCTTAGATTTCCGTCTAGGTTGATCAACCTTGACGGAACTCCATCTAGAAAAATTCGTCTAGGATAATTTCATCTAGTTTGAGGCAAACTAGACGGAAGTCCGTCTAGATTGATCGAACTAGATGGAATGCAACTTAGACGAACAACGAAAATCCGTCTAGGTTGCAACATAGACGGAACATCCGTCTCGGTTGCGGACTAGACGAAACCCGTCTAGGTCGTAATATAGACAGAATTTTCGTCTAGGTTGTGACCTAGGAAAATCTCCATCTAGGTTGAGACCTAGATGGATTTTCTGTCTAGGTTGTTTATAGCAACCTAGACAAAATTTTTGTCTAGGTTGAATAAATCTAGACGGATTTTCCGTCTAGGTTGTTCTTTTTTATGCAATTTTTTAAAATGTTGATTTATTGTACATTACATTACATTCATGATATATACATGAATACATAATTCCTATATATCCAATACACACATCCAATCAAATATAATCAATATACATATCCAATACACACATCCAACAATCCTATCCAAAATACACATCTAACAATCCGGTCCAATATACACATCCAACAATCTAAGCTAATATCAATTTCAGTAAATACTTGTATTATCTAAATGTTTACAACAAATATACTAGCAATACCAAGTCCACCCATAACACGAGATGAATTAACATAGAGCACACGAGATGAATAAAAATAGAGTACTATTACAAATAAAAAACTGTTCAGTGCATATTTATTAAAAAACCACGCATCTCTTCGTCGTCGGCAGTGATTCTATCCCTCGTACGAAAACCGGTGCTGCTCCCTCCAATATCTCCAGTCTGAAGGTCAAATTGATTATATTTTTGAATCATGTGAAGTTTGATAATATACTAAACATAAATGATTTTCTTAATATACTAGTTCCTTAAATATTAAATTTAGCATTAGTTTTTTTAGGATTTTTACTTTTATAAAAATAATTTGTACCTATTAATTTTTTGGGGATTTTCTTAGTATGTGAGCGAAAATATGATACCTATGTGCTGCTTTGTCCAAAGTCGGTATTACCGGCGCCCGAGTTTATAAGCAGTATGATATCACCAAACAGATCAGCGGGAACCACACCAGCCAAACAATTATAATGTAGGACATAACCTCGTCCATCGTGCAGACCCTCAACACAACACTACTCATCTCCTTAGTCACCTGAACGTGTAGCTCTGAGTCAATCTTCCCATGCAAATACATAGAGGTACGTAAAACAGGTAGCATAGCCTGCAAATTGCCTGGTGCTACTCTCGTTGTTGTAGATGATATGGAGGATGCTATGAATAATCTTACGGTTAGGCCTGGCGGAGCTCCAACACCATGCAACAGATATCTTCCTCTCCTATTATTGTGGTGGAAGTGAATATTAGATTTTACATTCAAATTCAATAATTTTAAACAAATATAAATATGAACGTAGTATTCGATTCGATTCGATTGTTTATCATCCCTACCTATTATATCCCAATATGTTCTAAGTGAGAGTGATGTTATTCTCTGGAGATAGCATGTGAGAGTTCGGCTCACCTTGTACTTCCTCCTGAGACATATGTAGTTTTGCAGCCTCTTTGGTTGCATCTTCAAAACCCTCCTAAAGAACAAATATAAGTTTACAAAAATTACAGCATTGGAAATAGATCTGAAAATTTTTAATAAAATTAAGAAAGAAATACAATTAATATTTTAAATAAATTATAAATAAGTATCACCACCAACTCAAGATTTGTCTTGATCTTATATTGATTCTTATCATCATCCTTACAACGATCACGGAAGGTACGTACCATTGCCAACTTTGCCTTCAAGTTTATCAGTATTATTGATTTTCCCTGTCAGATTATAAATTTATGAGACTTCATAGTCATACTAAGCATTAAGATCATTTAAAGCTTTAAATAATATATATAGAGTATCTCGACAATAACTAGCCTTCAGGCTGGCATAAGAGTGTGCGCCCAAGTGGTGGTCATGCATCTTTTTCCTTTTATTTACTGATCCCTTCGTTGATTTATTCTTTAAAAAATTTATTTCAGTAAATATACAATAAATGAATATATTATATAAATAGTATAGTTTTTATAAAACTAACATATGCGGCAACTGTGTCCCAATACATGAGGGGAGCTGTGAAATGAATCTCGTCAACCCTATCATAAGAGTTCAAAAACCTCTGCCAGTCCTTGTTTGGGGAGAAAATTGATGTCTTCATTAATATAGTCATTACAACTTGATTTGTTATAATAATAACAAAAAAGATAGTCTTTTTATAAGACTCTTACACAATGAAAACAAAAAAATACAACTCTCGTCAAAACAAACGCAACAGACGTTTATCCTCCACTACTTACGTGGGATCTTAGCCTGTGATGGGAATGTTGATATTTGTGGACTACCAAATGATCACATCAGATACGGAGCTTTGTTGATTCGTTAAGGAACCAAGAAACCAAAGCAATTATCTCGATAACAGCAAGATAACCTTCTCGAGATTACCGCAACGGGGCAATCTCAAGGCAAAGAACCGAGAAGTATAGATCTGACGAGCTCCTCCTCTTTACGCTGACGAAATTGATATGATCTCCTCCTCTCTTCTGAAGTTCGTGCTCATTCAATCTTTAATTCAGCAGGACTTCGCCAACTCTCGAGAATTCCATATCTCAAAAAAATAAAGGTCCCAGGGTTATATTTAGGCTTTGGGGCCTCTGTTTTTGGATAAGAACAATCGATTCAGTCTTATCTTCAGTTGTAACTACTTTATCATGTTCTTGGATAGATTCAGATCAGTTAGAACAAATCCAGGTATTTAACGTCAAAAAACAGGTTAAAACTGTCAAAAATCGGTTTTCAGGGCTGCGGACACCCGTGGGAGTCTCGGCTTGGCCGAGACACTAGTGGGTGTCTCAGTTTGGCTGAGAGACCTCTAGGTGTCTTGTCCTGGTTGAGACACCAGTGGGTGTCTCGGTTTGGCCGAGACACTAGTGGGTATCTCAGGTATTTTAGCTCTAACTTCAACATATGACCTTCAAATAATATGATTCAAGATGATTTGGAACGCTGATGAAGATATCTACAACTTTTATCTTTTGAGTCTTTTCTTATTCAAATCAAATCATAGACAAAATCTCTATTCTTCTCTGAGACACCAACAGTGTCTCAGAATTCTGAGGTAGTTTGTACTATCTTTGGTATTTTGGCTTTATCTCTCTCATACGATCTCAGAATGAGTTGATCCAAGATGCATTAGAAAGCTAATAAGACGTTCTAAAACTTTCATTTTTTGATCTTCTTTAGATTCAAAGTAACTCATAGTTAAAATAGCTCTACAAGGTCTGAGATACCTCTTGGTATCTCGGCCAAGCTTTGGCCGAGACACCTATGGTTGCCTCGGCTACACTTTGGCTGAGACACCTATGGGTGTCTTGCTGAGGCCTGGAGCATTGTTCCACACATTCTATCCATTTTTGTCATATCTTCGTTATCCAAACTCGGAATCACGAGATTCAAAATGCTCGGAAAGTCGACGAGGAGATCTACGAGCTTCCATTATTGAATCATATGTGGAGTAAACAGGACATGAGGGGTGCTTCGTCTTTCGTAAGCATTGCGTAGCTCCCGATCCATTCGCATTTTCCGTTATTCTGAAGTTCTGTTGCTTTGCATGGTTCGTTGACTCACTTCATACACTTGTCGACATCAATTAAGGTTCTTTGACCCAGATAGTAACGTTCATCATCTTCTCTCTGTCTCAAGCCGCGTGCGGGAACTCGTGGGCAATTTTTAACACCTACAGATACCCCCTCCTAAGTGTTTTAGTCTTGTTTTTTTATAGAAGAGCCTAAAATACTTTGGATGTGATCGGTCCAACCTTCAGTCAGTGTGGAAGGACCTGTAATTAGCTTTAATTCTTGACTTCTTTGATTTTTAGTCTATTTTGATGAATAGCTGAAGTTCTTCTGGCGCTGCGTTTATCGTCTGGCCATCATTAAAGTTTCAAATCAAACTTGGTAAGTTGGTTTTGGCTTGTGTCATTGAGTTGACTTTGAACTAATTATCTCCGTCACAACGCGTTGACCGACTTTGACTCAGAGCTACGCGTTGACTGGCGTTAACTTTTCTTGCAACACGTTGACTAGCATTGACCTAGGGCTACGCATTGACCGGTGTTGATCTTAGGATTTAGCTTCGATTTGTGTTGACTTTCATCACAACGCGTTGACTGGTGTTGACCGGGGTTAACCTTAGAGTTTCTCATTGATCGGTGTTGACTTTCATCGCAACACGTTGAATGGCGTTGACCTAGGGGTACGTGTTGACCGGCGTTAACCTTAGGGTATCGCATCAATCACTGTTAACACAGTTTATACTCATACATTTGCTGGAGTATATACATTTTAAGCTCTTAAGGTATTAGAGCATGATGGTCCCAAATGTCGAGGCAGCAGGACTAATTATTAAAGCTTATTCATCTGCATGTATGGATCTTATCTTGAAATTATCAGATTCTTAAGTCACGAGACCAACTAATGGAGCTGGTGCATCAATGACTCTCACATTTATAGGATTTTCTACAAACCCTCAGCCATCAACGGGTTTGATGAGCCTTTACTGACTACCGTTTGAGTCGGGCTAGCATCCAGATTGTTTAAGTCTGTTCTGCATGTAACGTTATGCTAAAAGAATTAACTCTTTTAATACTACGATATTGAATATGTAGACTTCATCTTTCTTATGGGAATAGACTACCCGGTGCCGTGTGTTAGACGTAGACTTTACGATTTTTGGCTAATCCTTAGCCATCAACGTATTTGACGTACCTTTACCGACTACCGTTTGAGTCGGGCTAGCATGTGAATTTTTAAAACCCGTTTCACATGTGACATTGTGCTAAGAGAGCTAATTCTCTTAGACTTGGTACTATGATTTTAAATACATAGACTTTGTCTTTGTCAAAGGAATAGACTACCCGGTTATACGTGTTAGGCGTTGACTCATCCTTACTTAGGATTCATAATAAAGGTCCCCAGACTTGTATTCTGGTGTCTTTTTCATTCGGTGAAAGACTAAACTGGCAACACGTATTAGGCGTTGACTTATCCTTTCTTAGGATTCAAGATAAAATTCCCTGTATGTGTGAGGCGTGGATTTTGGCGTTATTAATAACAGCCTGCCACAATGTTGAATATGTAGGCTTTTATCTTTTTTACGGTCAAAGACTAACTGACAACGCGTGTTAGGCGCTAACTTATCCCTACTTAGGCTTCGGGATAAAAAGCCCCAGACTTGTATTATGGTGTCTTCTTTAATCGGTAAAAGACTAAACCGGTAATGCGTGTTAGACGTAGGCTTATCTCTATTTAGGAGTTAAGATAAAGTTCCCCACGCGTGTAAGGCACGGATTTTAGTGTTATTAATAACGGCCTGCCATAATGTCGAATATGTGGGCTTTTGTCTTTTTTTATGGTTAAAGTCTAACCGGCAATGCGTGTTAAATGCTGACTTATCCCTACTTAGGCTTCGGGATAAAAGTCCCCAGACTCGGATTTTGGTATCTTCTTCAATCGGTGAAAGACTAAACCGATAACGCGTGTTAGGCGTTGACTTATCCATACTTAGGCTTCGGGATAAAAGTCCCCAGACTTGAATTTTGATGTCTTCTTCAATTGGTGAAAGACTAAACCCGCAACGCATGTTAGGCGTTAACTTATCCCTATTTATGCTTTGGGATAAAAGTTCTCAGACTCAGATTCTGGTGTCTTTTTTAATCGGTGAAAGACTAAACCGGCAACGTGTGTTAGGCATTGACTTATCCCTACTTAGGCTTCGGGATAAAAGTCCTTAGACTTGGATTCTTGTGTCTTCTTCAATCGGTGAAAGACTAAACTGGTAACGGGTGTTAGGCGTAGATTTTGGGAGTTAAAAAATAGTGTCTTCTCTTAGGGCAAAGATGAACCCGATGCTAGAGTGGAAGAATTTTATATTCTATCTTTAGTTGTAAAGGAAACTCAAAGTAGGATCTCCACTTTAAGAATCTGAAGAGTAAAACTAAGAGTGGGACCTCCACTCTGAGAATCGAAAAGATTCGGATAATCCTAACTGTCAGAAAGTTTGATTACCGAACTAATAGTGAAATTCTCGTTTATCAAGAGTGAATTGTAGTTTTGGCCCTAATTGTAGGAAGGTTTGACCATGCAAGAGTTTGAGGTGATCCTAACTGTAGGAAGGTTTGATCATTCGATTTGAAAGTAGATCTCTCGTTCATGGAAGAATCGAGAGGAGATTTTGGTTGTGGTCTTAACTAAAAGAAGGTTTGACCAGGTATACCGTGAGAGTGAGAGTACAAATCACATTGGGAGTGTTGACTTGTACCGATCACTCAATGGGTGTTCTTAGTATCGAGTGATAAAGACTTAATACGAAGGGGTTTGACAATTATCGAGGATTTGCAGATTAAAATTCTAAGCATTATGTCCGGACTCTAACAATTAGAGTGTTGAGTGCACAGACACAGTGTGAGTTTGAATGGATTAAACCAGAAAGAATTTTAGTGGACCCACTGTCAATTAATTTGATTAGTGAGGGACTTTGTGGTGGAGAATTATGAATCGTCAACACCAGTGAGAGTTTTTTTTTACAAGGGAAGATTGATCCAACGATGTGATCAACTCTCATCTCAGCAAAAGAGTGCTCAGAAGCCGGTGGAATTGCTCCCATCATTTAGAGTCCAAGTGGGAGTTTCTTATTCATCCTATTTTTGTAGCGACCGAATTATTCCGAAGAACACAACATATAGTAAAACTAGGTCTAACATTGTACTCAGCTGAATGATCAGGTTATCCTTAAGAATATCACATACGATATTCTTCTAGGACCTTCCCATTAAAATTAGAAAACAGTTTAGACTCGTATACCTGTTAGAGTGTTTAGAAGCAGTTTATACTCATATACTCTTCAGAGTGTCGGAAGGAGCAGTTTATACTCTTATACTTATCGAAGTCTTTATTCGGCTTAATTTAGCGTTATGAATGATCCTCCTGTGGTACGCACAGTACTTTGGATCTACAGTATTATCATCTTCCTCCTGATCTACGATTAGTGGTAGCTTGATCTTGTTATTTTCAAGGAGGGATCCGAAAATAGCTGGAACGTCTTTATCCTTGAAGGAGTACTCTTTTTGGAGTCTCAGACCTAAAGTCTTTTGCTGTCTCTGGGATTACTATTGTGACGTCTGATTAGCATCAATAGCAGCTGCAGGGGCCTTCCCTTTACCACATGAGACGAAGCTTGAATTTGGAGGGTTAGCCATCAGTTGGCTTCTCTCGGCTTTCTTTCTTCTGAGAAAGTGTTCGGCCTGCTCTCTGCATACTTTCAACTCTTTCTAGGTGTTGGATGGTACTACTTCCATAACTTTCAACACGTCCAAAGAGAGGTTGTTGTGACATGTTTGGAGGATGAAATCCTCTATGATCGGATCTTGGTAGTTCATCGCCTTATTCCGGAAACACTTGACAAAGTCGTCGACCGTCTCGTCGTCTTCCTGTTTCTCATCGAAGAGTGTCCTGATTAACACCTCAGCATCATCATCAAAGAAGTGAGCAAGGAATAGGTTCTCCATATCATTCCAGCTGTTGATGCTTCCAGACTTGAGACGACGGTACCAATCGAAGGTGGGCTAGCGAAGGGTGCCAACGAATGACCGAACCATCAAGGCTTCATTACCGGAGATCATGCCCAAGTAGTAATTGAAGTAGATCAGATGTTGAGTGGGCGAGCCCTTCCCGTCGAACGGCGTGAAGTTGATCAGGTTGAACTTTGCCGGGTACGGGATCGACTCCCACTCTTTCGGGTAGGGACAAGGAATGTCGGTCTTCTTCACCTCTCGAGCAGACATCATAACATTAATTTTACTCTCGAGTTCTTTCATCTTTTTATCCTTGTCTGTATCATACTTTGGATGATTTCTGAGAGGAACAAAGCGGCCACCCCCCGCATTATCATCCTTGGTGGGACCACCCTCAGTGTTGTTGTTTTCAGTAGGGTCACCTCTAACGTTTTGGTTAATGGGAGGGTTATCAACATTGAGGTGTTCGTCCACATCTGAATCGCTATCTGCTTGGTTAGCAATGTTGTGTCGGCTGGATTCACTAGGTCAATTAGACAAAGCCTGAATTTGTTGGTCATTCTCTTCCCTTATCTGCTGCATAGCCATTTCTATTTCGATCTTGAATGCTTCTTTCTGCTTGGCTAGAGCATCCTCAACCATTTTGGCTACTTCCTCGGTGTTAACCATAAACACTTTGTGGGATTGTCCTGGACTGGATACCATTTTGTTAGAAGCGACTGTAGAATTGGTATCTGATGTTTTATCCTCCGAGGATAATCCTCTATTCACCCTCTGAGAGTCCCTATGTCTAGTAGTTCCCGTACGTAACCGAGTTATATGTTGGGATACATCCGAAAAATGATAGGGACTGAAACTTCGCGTTGACTTTCCTTTATCGACCATATTGATAGTGACTTCTGGGAGTTCGTCATCTTGTGCAGCTGATCTTTTTCTATAAAAACACCTTGGCTTAGTTTTTGAGGCTTTAAAGGAAAGCTTTTGGAATACCGAGACCCTCTGTGGAGCAGTCTTAGGGTAGCTATACATTGATAATACTACCCTGATGAGTTTGACGCATGGACAATAAAAGTCCGTCTCCTAGGTATCTCTCTTTCGAGATCTGTTTGTACCCCCAGCCTGATAGTACAACTCATCAGCATGATGATCGGAGCAATCTATCATGTGTTGGCATGACTTCTCAAGTATAACGTCGTTGTCTGAGGAACACGTTTCCTTCTAAGGATTCATCATATTATTGGCACTCACAAGAGTCGCACGTTTTGAGCTATGCCTTCGTGAGCATGAGTCCTCAACGGGCTCTTGGACTTCGACATGCAGTCTGAGGTGGTCAGTTATAGGAGTTTTCTCCTTACGAGAAGGCTTAGACTTGTTGCAAGGGCGAGTACGACCCCCAACTCGACGAGTTACTCGGGGTTCATTCACCATGCCTAAGCATTCTTTGACCACAAATCTGTTTCAATATCCATGTAGAGGACCCAAGTAATCCTTTAACATAATTCTGGATTTAGAGAGATCCATGCTATTGTAAGGCTTTATCAGAGGTGCGGGAGCAATATAGGAGCATGATCTGAAGTTGACGAAGGCTGGGGAACAGCCTTGGATCTGGAATCAAGCGAGATACACGACTGGTGTCTCTTATTGGGTAAAAGCACTGACTTGACCTTCAGTACCCAAACCTGCTTAGATCTTGGTGGCCTTTTGACCACCTCTTCCTTTTGCAATTCTCGTGCCTTTCACACAAGGATCAGGGCATGCACAATAAGTGTGCGACGCTTCTAGATGCGCTCCTCGAGAGTAGAATGGGTACGTTTAACACGAACCTATTTATTAATCGGAGGTTGGGAGGATGATCCCGATGCTTGTTGTGGTGATAGATTAGCTACTTGGCGCTTTCTAAACTCTAGATTCACTTGGTAACGGAGTCCGTCCACCTGATCCAAAGTCTTGACGAATTAGCGCGTGAGGCGTATGTTTCCTTTGACGTGCTCTCTTTGATAGAGTTGGCGTGCCTTTAGCAGTCGACTCCTTGATCGAGGAGGAGTTTAGATCTACAAATCTGGCTTTATTGGACGCCAGCGGATCGTTGTGAGCTGCAACTATAGCAGCAGTAGCGGGGAGATCGCCTTCTTGAATCTTCAGATCTGAAGACCAGCAGATCTTTTGGAGGAGGAGACCTTCCTGCGCTTATGAGGAGAGGCAGATCTGGAGTAGGAGGACGAGACGTACTCTTCGAACTTCTATTGGTCGAACTCATATTCGACCTTTTCAGCCACGAGGATCTTGATCGTCGGTTACGGTATGATAGCCTCGGTGACGAGACTGTTGGCTCTCACTATGGTCGCCAGCTTGTTTAGGGAGAAAGTTGATGTCTTTATTGATGTAGTCATTACAACTTTAGTCGTTATAATGACAACAAAAAAAGATAGTCTTTTTATAAGACTCTTACATAATGAAAAAAATACAACTCTTGTCAAAATAAACGCAATGGACATTTATCCTCCGCCGCTTATGTGGGATCTTAGCCTGTGACGGAGATGTTGATATATATAAACTACAAAACGATCAGATCAGATCCGGAGCTTCGTTGATTCACTAAGGAACTAAGAAGCCGAAGCAATTATCTCGGCAATAGAAAAATAACCACTCTTCTCGACATTACCGCAACGGGACAATCTCAAGGCAAAGAACCGGGAAGTGTAGATCTGACGAGCTCCTCCTCTTTATGCAGACGACATCGATCCGATCTCCTCCTCTCTTCTAAAATTCATGCTCCTTCAGTATTTAATTCAGCAGGGCTTCGCCAACGCTCGAGAATTCCAGATCTTAAAAAAATAAAGGTCCTGGGGCTATATTTATAGGCTTTGGGACCTCTCTTTTTAGATAAACACAATTGATTCACTCTTATCTTCAGTTGTAACCACTTTGTCACGTTCTTAGATTGATTCAGATCAGTTAGAACAAATCCAGGTTGTTAATATTGAAAAATAGCTTAAAACATCCAAAAATCGGTTTTCGGGACTGCGGACACCCGTAGGAGTCTCGGCCTGGTCGAGACACCAGTGGGTGTCTCGGTTTGGCCTCTGGGTGTCTCGGCCTGGTCGAGACACCAGTGGGTGTCTCGAGTATTTTAGATCTAACTTCCTCATATGACTTTCAAATAATATGATTCAAGATGCGTTGGAAATCTGACGAAGATATCTACAACTTTTATCTTTTGAGATTTTCTATATTCAATTCTAATCATGGCCAAAACCTTTATTCTTCTCTGAGACACCAACACTATCTTGAAATTCTGAGGTAGTTTGTATTATCTTTGGTATTTTTTTTATCTCTCTAGTACAATCTCAGAATGAGTTGATCCAAGATGAGTTAGAAATCTAACAAGAAGTTCTACAATGTTTATCTTTTGAGCTTCTTAAGATTCAAACCGAATCATAGTCAAAACTGCTCTACAAGGTCCAAGATACTTATGGGTGTCTCGGCCATGCTTTGGCTGAGACACCTCTTGGTGTCTCGGCCTGGCCTTGACTGAGACACCTCTTGGTATCTCGGCCAAGCTTTGGCCAAGATACCTCTTAGTGTCTCAGCTAAACTTTGACCAAGATACCTATGGGTGTCCCGGCTAAACTTTGGCCGAGACACCTATGGGTGTCTCGCTGAGGCCTGGAGCACTGTTCCGTGCGTTCTTTCCGTTTTCACGGTATCTTCGTTATCCAAACTCGGAATCACACGATTCAAAATACATCGGAAAGTCAACAAGGAGATCTACAAGCTTCCATGATTGAATCATATGTGGAGTAAACGGGACACGAGGGGTGCTTTTTCTTTCGTAAGCGACACGTAGCTCCCGATCCATTCGCGTTTCCGTTATTCCGAAGTTCTGTTGCTTTGCATGGTTCGTTGACTCACTTCATGCACTTGTCAATATCAATTAAGCTTTTGTGACCAGGATAGTGATGTTCATCATCTTCTCTCTGTCTCAAGCCACGTGCGGGAACTCATGGGCAATTTTTAATGCGTATAGTTCTCTGAATACCAATCATAGGTTTCTTGTTTAATCTAATGTCTCCATTGTTTGAGGATAACTTTAACCTCTTGACATTAAAAACATGGTGCCAAGCCCCATCAAAGTCCTCAAGGAAGAAGCTTACCTGTAAATTTTCATATGTATTTCATTAGCATAATTTAATATCTATTACTAATCAATAATAAATGCATAGCAAAAGTAATATAAAGTTACCATAAGATCATTCCATATCTGCTCATAGGTGGTCCACGGTAGTTCATAAAAACTAAAATAAGGATTGATGATGTTTTCTCTATGTATGAGAACCCCGATATACTTATTGAATCTTGACAACCAAGCACCAACGAGCAATGCTTCATTATTCCATCAAATAATGGCCCTCATACCTCTTGGCAGTTGTTTGGACTCAGGCTTGCTCTTGCCATGTCATCCCACTATGCAATCTGACTTAGCACCTACAATGATAACAATATGATAATATATCATGTAATCTATAAATATGAAAATTAGAAGTATTTATTAAATTTACCATTCGCTTTCTCCTTTTCTTTGGCTGCAAGTGTAATGGCTTTTCTAGCTTCCAACATAGGCATCAATTCCTACAACCTTCTCACAGCATGTGGGTGGTGCTTCATTGATTCAACTCTGGACTTAATCAAGTCTGGAGGGAAGGGTAAACTATGAAACTCATGTGTCTTTGGACGCAAGTCAATCTGAAATGTAGAGGAAGGAAATGATGGTGTCCATTAATCATCTACACAATAAAAGAGGATAATTAATATAAAATTTAAATCGATAATTATGAAATATTAAATACTAAATACATGTTCTAGGGGATGGTTCTGGTGGTGCACCAGAGGGGCCGGGTTTTGAATAACCCACATCTACAACAAAGGAACAATATAAGCTAGAGAACTAATAATTTATAAAAGATATTAATATATTAAATAGTTTATACCTATATAAGGAGACGGTGGTGTCTCTCAATATGACATGTGCCGGGGGTGATACTCAGTGAACGATCACGGTCCTCACTAAAGAGCCTTACATTCCTCATCTGCAAATTAAATTTTTAACATAGTTAAGAAGAAATATATACATGCACATATGAAAAGCATTATTGATTTTATTATGAAATTTAGAAAACAATAATGCATTGTAACATAGTTAATACCTATGATAATTATTTTTCACGGTATCGACTGAATATATACTATAGTTTGTCTTGTATTTGTTTGCTTATTTGAGCCCGAGCCTCCTTCTGTGGTAAGATTCGGAATGTTGGTTTGAGTATCGGGATTAGTGATATCAAGCGCTATATTTTTTGTGTAAGAGAAGTCTTACCAAACATCACCAGATGACTCAATTGGTTCATAATAATTATTTTCACTTTCTTCATTATTTTTTCATTGTTATTAGGAAGAACAACAGATCTTGGCTTCTTGTAAAAAACCACCCAATCAGTCATGACATTCGAATCTTTCACAAAGAAGTACTGATCCGCTTGTTCTGTGAAAATGAATTTCTCATCCATACATATTTCTCAATGGAAATTGACAAGTGTAAACCCATAGTGATCCTTTTGTATTTTTGTAGGACACCACCGAACCTTGAACATCATGTAACTATATTGTTTTAGTTTACTAAACCCATAAATTACCTCCACAATGTCTTCTAATTGGTCATAATATAGTATGCCAGCTAGAACTGGGTTTTGATCTCTTATATTTAAAAATATTCTTGAGCAAAACAACCCATGACCCCACTATTCTGGGTTACCGTCCTATCATTAATCTCAGCATTTAGAATTTATATACATTGACCAGATCCTCATTATAACATCTTACTTCATCATAAGAGTGTTGTGCATGAATAATAATTTTATCTGGTAAAGTAGTGCCATCAAGAAGTACTTTTTTAACCTAAGCCAAACAATTTGAGAATATTTAGGACAAGTTTATCTTAAAGTTATATTATAAAAGTTCAAAATTTAATTGTTAAAACTTACATCAATTCTGAACCAATCTAAAAATCCTTTCTTATGTTTTTCTGAATATTATGCGCTGCATTGCTACTAGTTATTTCATTCTTAAGCTTCTCTAGATGTCGCCTATATGAACAATATATAAGATTGTATTGGTAAATTAAATGTGAAGTGAACATGCATCATCTATATTACTAGTTTTATTTGTTACCTTTGATAGTCTTAGAATATATCAAGATTTTATAGCACATATGCATTAATTTGATCTAAGAGAGATCTTGGATATTTTTCACACTTCTTCTCCTTATCTTGTGCTTGATATGCGGTTTTCTTCGTACGCATGTAACGTGATGCAAATACAAAGCATTCATTGGCCACATATCCTTCAGCTATCAAGCCCTCCGGATGAGCTTAATTGCGAACATTGTGTTTCATGGAGCCCAAGTATCTTAAAAATATAAAAATAAGTAATTATTAAAGGTAGTATAAGAAATGCATATATAATTATTGAAGGTAATTAAAACTCTAACCTTTCAATCGGATACATCCAACAATAAGTAACATGACCTACGATTCTAGCCTCTCTTGCAAGATGTTGGGTAAGATGGACCATAATTATAAAAAATAAAGGAGGAAATATTACTTCCAAATTGCATAGAGTAACTAAGACCTCAGCTTCAAGTTTTTTAAATTCATCAACATCTATGATTTTAGAGCACAATTTTCTGAAGAATCCATAATATTCAATAATAATCTTCGACATTTTTTTCTCCATACTGTTACATAGTGCAACCAAGAGCAATTGATAAAGAAGGATGTGGTAATCATTGGTCTTCAGACCTAAGAGTTTTCTCTCTTGTATCTAGATATTATTTGATATGTTAGTAGAGTAACCATTCGACGACTTTAACGATTTGAGAATTTCACAAAATCACTGCATCTACTCATTTAACATTGTAACACGAGACAAATGCAACTTTAATTTTTTAAGACCAACATCTTGTGCTTGCAAATCATTCTGCATATTCAAAGTAGTCAGGTTTTGGTGAGCTCGTAGTTCTTCCTTCGACTTGTTTGCATCTTGTAGGAGAGTTGACACTATATTATCATAGATATTTTTCTTAATATGCATGACATTTAAGTTATGTCGGATTTTAAGATCTTGTCAGTAAGGTCTCTAAAAGAATATACTAAATTTAGTCCATCCTCTAGGTAATTTTTCGGTTTCATTCTTAACTTACATTTTTCGGACCTTTCGCTTACGCTTCAATGACTTTTCTGACTTTAAGGAATCTCTAACTCCAAGCTGATCGTATTTAGAATAATAATATTTTTAAAACCTAACTTTTGGATACCCCTCAAGTAATTTTATGATCTCAACTCCTATTAGCTGATGCAGCTTCATTCTCTTCTCAATTGTGCCTTCAAACATAGAGAATAATTTTCTATACTTATGACTCAAGGCAACCATCTGCGACTAAACCAATAACAAGTCTTTCGGCTATGCGATAATTAAAGTGCTTAAAATTCCGGACCACATACAGGACAAGCACACTTGCCCTTCATAGACCAACCGAACAGATTAGCATAACCTAGAAAATCATTAATCGTCTATAATAGAATAGCATGTAATCTAAACGACTGTTTAAGATGGACATCATGTGTCAATATACCCTTAGACCATAAATTTTTTAGCTCATTAATTAACCGCTCTAAATAGACATCAATATAATTACCTGATGCGTGCTTACCAGGTATTAGTAATGAGAGTATCATATACAGCTCTTTTATATAAAGCAATGGAGGTAAATTATATGACATTAATACAACATGCTACGTAAACAAACCAGAACTCATTACCCTAAAGGGGTTGAATCCATTGCTAGATAGACCTAATCTAACATTTCTACAATCATTGGCAAAATGAGAATAAATTTTATCAACATGCTTCCAAGCTAAAACATCAGTAAGATATCTCAATTTACCATCATCTACTCGACCTTCCTTATGCCACCTTATGTTTTTTGCCATGGACTTGTTCATGTACAATCATCACAATCTAGGAGCCAATGGAAAATGACGAAGCATCTTTGTTGTCTTCTGTGTCACCTGAGTCTCCGTTGTACTCCTTGTTGAAGAGTTTGTGTCTAGGTTCCACCTAGAAACTCCACATGTCGGACACTCTTGAAGGTCTTTATTAGCTTTATGGTACAAGATACAATCATTCGAACATGTATCAATCCTATTATAATCAAGACCTAGAGCGGAGACAATCTTCTCAGCTTGATAAGCTGTTTGGAGTATGCTAATCTCTAATCTAGGAATTACTATCCGAAGCAAATCAAGAAGTATTTTAAAATAATTATCAGACATTCCGCTAAGTGTCTTAATATGTAGGAGTTTTAGCATAAATAAAAATTTGGAGTACTCGGTACAATCCTCATGTAAGTCATTTTCACTATCTTCTAGTAGCTTCATTATTCCCTTTATGTCAGCAGAGGAATGCATATCTTTAATATTTTTTGCACCTTCGACATCTCCGACCTCTTTAGCAGCATCTTCAATATCATCTTCAGTTTTATCTCTGATATTATCCTCAACATTATCATCAATATCATATTCGGTAGGATGAGAAAAAATATTATTTAATTGTTTTAGTGTCATCTATCCATAAGCCACCGGAAGTACCAACACGCACATTCGGATCCTCATCTTCAGTACAGCCTTCCCTATGATATGACAAATATTTATATTTTTCATTAAAACCTGATTTTATTAGGTGGATTCATATATCATTTCTATTCTGCATCTTCATATTCCTACACCTACAACAGAGACAATACATAGCACCGCTACATAAATTTCTCAGATTTATTTTGGCATATCGCATGAAGGCATCACATCCCTCCTTATATCGTGTTCTATGAAATCTTTAAGCCGTGGAATATCTATCTATAATTTTTTAGGAATTATCCTCATCTGTATATTATATATAATTATTAACTACTATTAATTCTCACTACTACTAGTAAATTCATGACTCTTTGTGACTATACATACAACACACATCATACGTACATACATATATTATTTAACAATAAAAATACTTTTCTAAA
>BQKN01000326.1:121093-133046 GCA_022839385.1 Asparagus kiusianus
TACGGATGTTATTATGTGTATCGGTAATAGCCCGAATCACATAATAATATATGCTTATTGTACATAGAGAACAACGAATACGTACTATAAAAACTTTTAAGAAATGAAAACATACAAAGTATATAAAGTTGGATGTATGCACTATTATATTTCTAACCCATCCGAGAAGGACAGATCCAATAATTATGAATTTCAATACTAGTTCTTGATTTGTATAATATAAAGTAAATGATCATTTCCGGGAGAAAACTTTGTCTCCTACCCAAATATGAGTCGTCTACCTTAATATTATAAGTCCAAAGAATTGGATGTAATTATTGGACGAAAATCTAGGGATAACATTATTTTTTCATTCACCTAAATTGGATATATAACACATTATTAAAATTTATAATGTATTATATATCACTTTATTTTTTGAAAATTTTTTATTTCACATATTTTTATATCACAAACTTACATAATCACACATACTTATAGCACGAAAAAAACTTGGTGTAAATCGACTATCATGATTCGGGTGTTCAATTAGGATTAATAGTTCACAAGTGTTTAATTAGATTTACAATTACTTGTGTTGTTCAAATGGGATAAATGTAGTTGAGTTAAAGTTAATATATAACTGAAAATTTTCCAATTAGGGTTACAAGATTTGAACTCATTTATTTTTGGATCATAATTTAGGGGTTTTAAACTAAATTCAGTAATAAACAATATAAAATTTAAAAAAATTAAAAACTTTTATGAAAACCATACCTTTTAAGTAGATGAGAGACGATAAGATCCAAAAACGACGAGCGCGTCGTGGAATAGTTACGGTCAGACTGAGGAAGAGGATGCAGGAACGACACACGAAGGGGGTGGAGCTAGGGTTTTAGCGTTTTTTTTAATTGAGGGGGGTAGGAGGGTGGTGAATAGAGGAAGTGAGAGAGGGAAGAGAGGGTAGCGGGACAGTGGGGAACAAAGCTGACAAGGGCTGAGGTATGTGTTGGCCTTCTTGTTTTGATGATGATTTACAAACAATTTACATCTAATATTGTTTGTCTAGTGTTTGTGTTTTATATTTATTCTAGGCAAACGATATGTTGGAGGATGGATGGAATAGAGCTTCAACGATCATATCCAATGAAGGTTAGCGGAATAGTGGAGTGAAGCAATGTACATTCAAGTTAAAGATACAAGTTTAAGCTTCTCCCGCAAGTGTACCAAGTCAAGCTTATTGAAGATCAAGATCTAGCTTGGGTAACTTAGTTTAGATTTTATATTATGTGTATTAAGTACCTTAAGCTCAATATCATATACACACACGTATTTGGTTTCTATGTATATATATAGTTATATATATACATACATGGTTTTGGGTTTTCATGTTTACAAATATGAAATTACATATTTCATATTTATTATTATGATTTGGTTTAACTACTTAGATATGAAACAAATATATTTTCATATACATACTCATATGTTTCATTTTCTATTGTATTTGTAAAAATATTGTATTCTTAGTTTTTGGACTTAAAAATAATCATATACATATTGTATTAAGTCTACATAATCATTGTGCAAAGTTTCAAAACATGGTTTAGCCAAAATGTCAAAATTCACATGTTTATATTTTTATGTTTTGGCCTATTTTGTAAAATGATGGTGTTTACATACTCATTGTAGCATGTTTATTATCATGTCTATAACCATTCTCCAAAGTTTTATATTTTTTAGAATTTATTTGATATTTTTAAATAGTATTTTAAAATCAGAAAACTGTTCAAAACTGTAAAATTCCATATATCAGTTCACAGTCGACCGTCACGATCGACCGCGCCAGAGTCTTTTCCATAGTGGGCAGCAGAAACTTTCGCGATCGATCGCCACGGTCGATCGTCAAGCTGAATTCCTCGCGGTCGACCGCCGCGATCGACCGTCGAATTCTCTGGAGTTTCTCCTGTTGTTTTTGATGCTCGCGGTCGACCGCCGTTTATCCAAACGGTTCTTTTGGTACAGAATCAGATTTCTGATTCTTAGGCTGTTTGGTCTTTTCCTTTGGGGTTTTTGATGTTACTTCCTCTTCCTATATAAACCCCCAAACCCCCTTCTATCTCAGTAACCAATGGGATGTTTTAAACAAGTTTAAAAAAGTTTTAACAGGGGTTTAAGTTTGGTTTAAAGCTGTTTTTGTTTGGTTCACAAGTGGAGGAGTCTACATCAGCTGTTGAAGAGTTCATCTTCAATATTTCATCATCCTTTCTTTGTGTTTATAGAGAAGTTTTCTTAACTCTATTTCCTAGCATTTTTACTATTGTATTTCATATCAATCTTATTGCTAGTTCTTCTTGAGTTAAGTTTTATTTATACTAATTGTTACACACACCCACTTGAGCTTATTGTATTTACATACATAGTATATTAGGGTTGTGAGAGATTGTAACAATTGAGTGTGAGCTTTAATTGAGTTCTCGCATTGTATTAGAGAACAAATCATTTGTTATTACATTGTGAGTGTTGTAAGGTTTTCGGTGAGCTAGAAAACCGAATGTGTTGTGAAGTTTTCGGTTAGCTAGAAAACCGAGTGTGAGGAGTGTACGTTGATCGGTGAACGTTGAAAACCGATATTGTGAGTGAGTGTATACGTTGATCGGTGATCGTTGAAAACCGATATAGTGTGGTTCTAAACGTTATTTGGGTGAGCGTAGAAAACCCGGTTGTGATAGTGGATTTCTCCTCGGGAGAGGGGAGCGGAGACGTAGGACGGAAGGTCCGAACTCCGTAATCATATCTTGTGTTTGAGTTTGCTTTGGCGCACTTAATCTTATGCTTATATTTCTTGTCGCCATTGTCCATAGCTCATTATTTTTATCATCTACTATCTAGTTTATATTATTTACCCTTGTGCTAGTTTATATATCCTTGCATATATTTATCATATAGGATATATCTCATTGTTCATATTGCTTATCCTAGCTTATATATCTTGTAACATATCATACTTGCTAGGATATATTTGTTAATTGGATTTAATTGGTATTTAAATTAGATTAGATTAGTATAAGACCCTAATCACCCCCCCCTCTAGGGTCCAACAGCATGGATATCACAGGGAAAAGTGAGAGGGTAGGGGGTAAGGGGGGCGGCGGGCGAGAGGAGAGAGAGGGCGGTAGGGTGGTGGGAGAGGGAGATGAAGAGGGAGATGAGAGAGAGGGAACAAGAGGCGGGGAGAAGGAGAGGAATAGGGAGAGGAGAGAGAGGGTAGCAGGGTGGCGGGGAGGCAGGATGGTGGAGGAGGCCGACAAAACACAAGGGGGAGAGGGGCGGCGGGTTAGGGGGAGAGATTTAGAGTTTTTTCTTAGGGGGCATGGAAATCGTGACAGAATGAGAGGGAGAGATGGGGTAGGGGCGTTAGGGAAAGGTTAGGGATTTGTATTTTTTTCTCGGTAACCTAGACGGAATTTCCGTCTAGGTTGCATCCTAGACGAAAATTCCATCAAGGATGAATGAAACTTTTTAAAGAAAACCCATTTAATTTAGCAAACTAGACAGAAATTTGCATCTAGATTACCTCAAACTAGATGGAGCAAACTAGACATAATTATTTTCATCTAGTTTGCCTCAAATTAGACGGAATCCATCGAGTTTGCTCTGTCTAGTTTGTTCATTTTTCTACTAGTGTTATGCACTAAATAAATTTAGAAATAAATCTATTCTATGTACTAAATAAAGTTTTTAATTTCTTAGTAAAAGTCTAGCACCTATATAAAGGGCTAGCTAATATTTGTAATATCAAGCAAGCAAAAGCAAAATAAAAAGCTCAAAGTAAAGACATACAAGTAAAACATTGCACGCACGTAAACACACATCCTCAAAAGTTATGAAAGTCCACCAAGATTATGCTAAAATCTACTAAAATAAAGAGTTCTATATTTCATTAGAGCTCACAAAGTGGTACCGGAGGTAGGCAATCCTTCTATCGATGGCCTCAAACAACATGTTCTAACCTCAAATTCTAAAGTTGAGCAGAGCCAACTTTGACAATTAGTATATACAAATGTGACTGCTACTTGGTTCTATGGATGCTTGGGAGCTTGTACGAATTGGCTATAAGAAGCCAGAGTCACTAGGAGAAGAGGTAGCTATGACAAAATAATTGAAGGATCAGCTCAAGAACTTAATAAAAAGGGACAATAAATCATTGTTCACTATCTACCAAGCATGGAGGAAGCAATGTTTGAGATTGTTCGACAAGTCAAACATCAAAAGAAGTACATAAGCTTTTATAAAAGACCTATTATGGAGTCGTTAAGATAAAAAAGGTACAACTTCAAACTCTATGTAATGAATGTGAAAGATTTTGAATCGATTGCTAAATATCATTCAAAATTTATGGTCGTTTTTAATCAGCTAATAAGAAATCGTCAAGTACTAATATATGTTAATGTGATAGATAATATTATGCTCTCTTTGCATCCAAAGTTTGATTATGTTGTTCCAGCGAGGAAGCATATAAATTTGAAGATATGTCGATAGATGAGTTCATGGGTTTTCTTCAAGTCTATGAGAAACACATGCGGCGAAGATCATCTTCTACAACAATAGACCAAGCATTACAGTCAAGATTGATTCTAGGTAGCTAATGATGTGGTCATGGAAGTATAGCTCCACAATAGCATGGTCGTCGTAGATGCCATGATCGAGGTCAAAGAGGCAATCACCAATATGATCAAGCACAAAGTAGTAATGACAATCATGGTAGAGGAGCTACTAGAGGATGATTTATTCTAGCATGTGGTAATTAGAGCATTCAATATTATAATCACAATAAGTTTGGACACTATGCTATGAAATGTTGAAATCAATCTTTTGATCAAGGATAACAATCAAATTTTATTGATGCTGTAGAAGAAAGTCCAGCTCTGCTTCTTGTACATAAGGAGGAGACTGATCAAAAGAATGCGTATTTCTTGATATTCAGGCAAGCAATTATATGTGCAGGAGAAAAGAAATATTTGAAGAACTCTTAGATAATACTCACAACAACATCAACCTTGAAAATTCATCCAAGCTTCAAGTTAAAGGTAAAGGAACAATTATAATTTTCAAAAACATGGAAAACCTCAATATATCTCCAACTTTTATTATATACTTAACATGAAAAGCAACATACTTAGTCTGAGACAACTCCTAGCAAAAAGGTGTATAATGCACATGGAAGATAGCTTTCTTAGCTTAACAGATGGACATGGAAGACAAGTGGAAAATGTGAAAATACTAAAGAATCACATGTTTTCTCTCCATTTCAATATAGAGTTTCAAATATGCTTCTATGGGTTCATGGATAATGAGTCATGGAAGTGGCACCTGCATTCACTTTGGACATCTAAACTTTGAAGGCTTGAATCAACTCTCTACAAGAAAAATGGTGCAAGGACTCCTAATATTTGATCATCCAAATAATATGTACGACACTTGACAAGTTACATCGACTACTCTTTCCTTAAGGATGGTCTTGGAGAATGACAACTCCATTGTAATTAGTACACATTGACATTTACTGTCTACTAGAGCTATCTTCCCTTAGAGATAATTAATATTTTATTACCTTCGGTAGTGACTATAACAGAAAGTTATGAGTTTATTTTTTAAAAGAAAAGTCTGGCGCATTTGAAACATTCAAGGACTTTAAAGCTCGAGCTATAACACAGTCTGGTTGTAAATTAAATGTATTTCGATCTAAACATGGTGGAGAATTCACCTCAACTGTATTCAAGACTTAGTGTAGATAGGTAGGCATCCAATAATAATTTCTAGCGAAACAGACCATAAAAAATGGTGGAAAGAAAGAACCGAGCCATCCTCGACATGACGAGAACAATACTCAAGGAGAAAAGTTTGCTGAAGAACTTTTGGGCATAAGCTATTGATTGCATAACCTATCTACTCAATCAATGTTTAACAAAAAGTGTGAAGAACATGACGCCACGAGAAGCATGGGGTAGACAAAAACTAGATGTGGAGCACTCGAGTGTTTGGTTGCATTGCATTTGCTCAAGTACTAGAGGTAAAGAGAATGAAGCTTGGTGATCAAGGAGAAAAAGTGTAACTCCCCGGCCCGGAATCCCGGGGCGGGACGTTACAAATGGTATCAGAGCCAAGCCAACCGGAATTGTGAGAACTAAGTGCTATGCGGTGCAAAGTGCTACGTCGAGAGGGCGGGAGCCACCTCTTGAGGCCGTAGGAGCCACCTTTAGAATCTCACACGGATGGTACGGTCTTGGATGATATGATTTGGCACAACGAGGACGTTGTGAGTTTAAGTGGGGGAGTGTGTAATACCCCAACCCTTGAGAGGGTGTTGTGATTAGTATTGATAAGATTTGATTGGAATACTCATACCACCAAGATGCATCTTCTTTTCGGAAACCCAATTCTTAGAAACTCCAAAGTTAAGCGTGCTTGGCCTGGAGAAATTCTAGGATGGGTGACCCCCTGGGAAGTTTTTCAGGGAGCACGTAAGTGAGGACAAAACGTGCTGAAAAGACATGTGGTGGTTTGTGAGGCCAGTCCATCAGATCTAATAGCGTACCGACTCCGGGATTCCGGGGTGGGGCGTTACAAATTATTAGTTATAGTGGAGAATCAAAATCTTACAAACTCTACAATCCGCAAGCTAATAAAATCCTGGTGAGTATAAATGTAGTTTTTGATGATAAAAGAAGCACATACAAGGAGCAAAGGAGACAATGATAAAGGCAAAAGAGTCTACTAGATGAACCAAATGAAGACTTACAAAGTCATGTACATGAGCATCAACTATATCAAGATGCATGTGTACAAATTCCAATATGGGGTGCCTCATCATCTTCAGAAGTAGGAGCTTTAATGCAATCTGCATTTAGAACAAGCATATTCTTATCCGATGGTTCCACATCATCAGCAAGCACAACTCCAATCAAAATGAAGAGCTTGTAAGATATTTATGATGAAACTGAAGAAGATCTACATGTAAATATCTTTTGTCTTTATGCAGATCATGTGCCTCTCAAATTTCAAGAAGCAGCAAAAAAAGATAGTTGAATATATGTTATAGTGGAAGAAATATAAGCTATTCAGAAGAATGAGACATGAGCGCCAGTTCCACTCCCTCCTAACGATCATGTAATTGGTGTCAAATGGGTGTTCAAGAGCAAACATAGAGCTAATGGAGAAGTTGAATGCTACAAGGCAAGGCTCTTAGTAACAGGCTACAAACGGAACCATAGTGTCGATTATGAAGAACTCTTCGTACCAATTCAAGACTTAACATAGTTAGATTTTTAATCTCACTTGCAACACATCATAGCTAAAAACTCTACCAGGTAGATGTGAATTCAACTTTCCTCAGTAGTATCCTTGAGGAAGAAGCATACATAGAGCAGCTCGATGATTTCGTAGTACAAGGAGAAGAAGATAATGTATCATTTGAAGAAAGCACTTTATCACCTAAAGCAAACACCACGAGCATGGAACACATGCGTCAATGGTTATTTACATGATAATGGCTTCACCAAATGCCCATTTGAACATGCAATCTAAATAAAGAAAGGAGATAGTAGAGATATCCTTATGATATGACTTTGTGCTGATGACCTATTATTTACAGGAAGTAGTGAGAAGATGTTCTCGAAGTTCAAGATGGCAATATTTCAAGAGTTTGAAATGATAGATTGTGAACTTATGTCCTACTTTTTGGGCATTGAAGTGCATCAACAACTATTTGTGATCTTCATATCCCAAATGAAGTATGCAAAGAAGATACTCGAGAAGTTCAAGATAAATAGTCGCAGTTCGGTGAATAGGCCTATTGTAACTAGCCTAAAATTCTACAAAGAAGGAGATGATAGAGTTGTCGAAACAACTCTGTATAGAAGCTTGGTTGGAAGCTTGAGATACCTCACTATCAGTAGACCGGACATTATTTATGGTGTAGGACTGGTGAGTAGATTCATAGCGATGCTAACAGAATCTCATTGGCTTATAGCAAAATGACTTATGAGGAATAACAAAGGCACTTTGAGCTATGGTATTTCTATACCTATGGAGAATATGTAGAACTAGTCAGCTATTCTTAAAGCAACTAAGAAGGAGATCAATATGAAAGAAAGAGGACTACAAGGTCTATCTTCTATCTTGGCACAATAGCTTTTTCTTAGTCTTCAAAGAAGTAGGATATTGTTATTTTGTTGATATGTGCGGCAGAATATGTAGTAACAACATCTACTATCTGTGAAGCAATTTGGCTGAGGAATATCTTAAAGGAGTTAAAGTACCCTTAATAAGAACATTGTAAAACCCCGTAAATTTGAATATTTTATAATAAATAATGATAAATATGTTATATAGTTAAAAATAATATATTTTTATGTTTGAATATGATAAGAATTTATTTAAGATTAATTCAATGTATATTTGTGAAAATATGAGTGCAAATACATAAAACATGCACAAAGGCCAAAAGAGTGAAAATATGGAAATAATGACCAGTTATGAGTTTCTATATTTTGCATACTGATGTAGTCATAATCTAGAAAAGTATAAAAGACCAAAGTTGTAGATCACTTCAACAGTTTTCCAACAAATCATAGATCAATTCATTTTGAGGTTGAATGAGAAAGTTACAGCTAAAATACTGAAGGTTATTTTCCTAGTCAGACTAGGTTTCCTAGTTCGGGTCAAACAGGTTTGTTTCGAGTTTGTCTCTATAAATACCTATATTTTTCATGAAAATTTCTTTCTTTTATCATATCTATGAACCCTAGCAACCACTCTCTCCCCTCAAAAACACTAAATCTTTTTCTTATGAGTTTGGAGAGCTTTGTGAAGCAAAACATCGACACGAGGGCGAGATCATCGACGTGTGGCGAGGGAGAACGGGTTGTTTATACTCGGGGATAGCTTGCTATTTGTTTTAGAGGCTTGCACATGATATTAAGGCAAGATAACTTACATTCAAACCCATCCCCATAGTTAAATAACTAGTTTAGAAGTTTAAATTATATTTACATGCTTAGATCTTAATCTAATGTGAAAAAGAATAGATTTTTATTGTTAGATCTTAAATAAATATTAGATCTACATATTTTTCTTACTGTTTATAATAGAAACATGATCATAAACATTAGGGTTCTTCAAAATTTCATTTTTAACTTGTTAATCATGTTCTAATCATGTTTAAACCCTAATTTGACATTTAATTGAGTTTACATGTGGATTAAAGATGAGAAAACCCTAGGTTTGTGATATCTAAATATTAAAAATATGACTTAATAAATATATATCTTTTCTAAGCTTTTTAGCACTCATGCTTATGTTAAATATGTTAAAAGCTCATGCTTTAGTTTGAAGAATTTGGTTAATTACGTTAAAAAACCCTAATTAGATTAACACAAGAGTTTTAAATAATAAATGAAATCTAAATTGAACCAAACTAACACCAATTGAAGAATATATGAATCTAGATTTCAAAACAGTAAGCCATTCCTAAAGATAGTTTTCTTAGAGAAAGATATGCTCAATTTACTAATGATATGTTTTACAAAAAAATAGCTACACATATATAACGTTTAACTGGAAATTAGAGATAATATATGAACTCCAAACTGATCCAAACCAGTGCTAAATGATAGATATATGAATCTAGTTTCTAAAACGAAAAGCTATTCTTAAAAACAATTTGGTTAGGGAAAGATATACTTAATTGACTAATAATATATTCTGTAGAAAACTGCAAATATGCTAATTTGAAATAATTAATATATAACGTGAAAGTTTCTTGAGTTTCGCTCTTGCTTGTTATTTTCGAGTGAGTTTCTCAATCTTGTACTATTATATTACAATAATTAAGAGTTGTTTAACACCTGAGATGATGGTGAACACCAGTTATGAACACGCACACCGAGATATATGCACATACACTTAGTTTATGTTGTGTTGACATGCACTGTTGAGATTTCTGATACATGTTGAGTTAATGAAAGTATAATAACATATAATAAAGTAGCATTTATCAGTTATGCATGCTCGGTGTGGATGTTTCCTCGTAATAAGACCACGACTGTACCACATTAGGAGTATTGGATGTTTCCCGCAATGAGGCCGCGGCTGTACCAATACTCGAAGATTGGGGGTTTTTTTCGGATTTGTCTAATATATCTATACTTTGCTATACGATCATCTGGATGCATTATCCGAAAATAGGAACATAAAACCTATTTGCCACAGAACGATTGAGTAAGAATATTACAATAGTATCGTTATTTTATGTATCCGTAATAGAGAGAGAAAATCTATATCCGCAGGACGATTAGGTAAAAGTATTACAAAAGTATCATTATTTTATGTATCTGGAATAGGGAGATAAAAAAACCTATTTTCGCAGGACGATTGATTAAGAATATTACAAACATATCGTCATTTTATGTATCCGGAATAGGGAGATAAAAAAACATATTTCTACAAAATGATTGAGTAAGAATATTACAAAAGTATCGTTATTTTATATAGATAAAAAACCTATTTTCGCAAGACGATTGAGTAAGAATATTATAAAAGTATTATCATTTTATGTATCCGGAATAGGAAGATAAAAAAACCTATTTTCGCAGGACAATTGAGTAAGAATATTACAAAAGTATCGTCATTTCATGTATCTGGAATAGGGAGACAAAACCTATTTTCACAGAATGATTAAGTAAGAATATTACAAGAGTATCGTTATAGCATAAGGAGATGCACACATATATGTATTATCAGTTGTAGTTACTCATATGTTAGATTACCCATAAGTAGGGTACATTCCTTAATTTGTGGCATACATGATATGGCCTATGGTGATTTTTGAGTTAGATGATATTCTCTTATTATTGCACCAACTACTTGAAAAGTAGTTCGCGATTGTGACATTGGTCCTATATGGTTTAGGCTTAGAGTATTTCTTTTGAGTGTTGTTTTCATTCATAGAGTTAGAATTGGTATATAGGGACTTACAATTTGAGACATATGGTATATATATGAGAGTTCCTTATTTGGATTATTTCGCTCGATGTACTACGTCTCGTCTTGTAGGTGTCTAAATATTAACTCTATTAGATACGGGTAAAATAATATACGTAGACTATGCTTAATAGATAGAGCCTCTATTTTTCATCTAGCAGCCCTTTTCTTGGAAGCGGATAGAGGTGATCTTGCTGTAGCGTTCTGATACTCTTGTTATTATTCTTTTTGTTTAAATTGTATCTTTCAGGCATATCAGAGTTTCGGAGAGCGGCAGGATGACGGAGTTCTATCATAGTCACCGTCGCATAATTTTAGTAGTTAAAGCTCCACTTTACGTTCATTGTTCAGACTTTAGAGTTGTATTCATTTTGTAGAGCCTGAGTCCCTTAGTGAGATTTCATTTGACTCATTGTGTTGAGATATATTTTAGACTCAGAGATATTTTCATTCTATTTCAGTTTGGCTCATTTGTTGATATACTTATTCTACGCATATCTGATTTTGTATTACTTCTATTACTTGCCTTTTTTGTACCTTCACCTATTTGTTGTTTCCACTAGAGAGATAGTGACTGTAATGATAAAATATGTCATAGCATGATATTTGGTTCTTGGTAGGTTTGACAATCTGTGTTTCACCTTGGACTATAGCCTTGTGTGAACCCTGGGGCATCATGGTTGGTATCAGAGCTCTAGTTTCAGTATCCTTAGGATCATTCATGGGTCAAATTATGGAGCTAGGATAGAGTTTCCTAGGATTCATGTATAGAGTCCGCTAGGAATTCCTAGAATGAGTGAGGATGATATGTGCGTATATCTCAAATTTTTGAAATTTTTTATTTTTATTTTATGACAATTATTTTATGTTGATTTAACGTATTTGCGTGAATACTATATGTTATGTATACGTATTGTGATACATTATATAT
>BQKN01000326.1:138046-151554 GCA_022839385.1 Asparagus kiusianus
TACGTATTGTGATACGTTATATATATGTATATATGTTTGCGATCTCACTTACTGTGATCATAAGCTCTCCTCTCGATATTATAAATGTTGGGACGAGGATACGGTCGAGATAAAACTCGTACGCGGAGAGCTGGATAAGCAGAACCTGAGCCGTAGCAGGCTCCATAGTATCTGATCGACTTTATAGCACCATTTGTAGTAAGATTTTGTAGCACTTGAGGAGCGAGAGGCGTATCTGTTTTCGCCAGCGGTATCACTTTCTGGAGTTCTACCACCAATTGTACCAGTCATACCTGTATGTGGGAAAATTGTAACAAAGAGAACAAAAGAAAATTGAATTGAATTCCTTTAATCTCGATTACAACTTGATTACAAAAGAGAAGAGAACAGATTTGGTTTTCTCCTTTGTTTAAAACTGGGTTCTTCACGGTGGCGATGGAGTGCCTCCCTCGAATGCTCGCGTTGAGTTTGCTCTCCGTTGACGATCCGACGTTTTGATTCACTGGAACGATGTCTTCTCCTCACGATTTGACATTGTGGAGAACTTGCGTGGCAAGTTTGAAACTCTGGACGAGTTGATAACTCTGAATGAGTTTTGAAGAACTCTGTAAAAGAGTTGTTTTAAACCGAAAATCGGTTGTAAGCCAAGGATGAAGAAGCTCCTCGTTGCCGAATGTTGAAGATGATCTTCCTTGAAGGATGATGCCGATCTCCTCAAAAGCTCCAGCCGAAGGATTCTTCTCTGCTGCCGACTCCCTGATCCGAGAAATGTTCGCCTTCAGTGGTTGATCCGAGCCCAGGAATTCTAACATTTAACTCAGTTGAGTTTACTCGCTTTTATAGGGGATTAAGGAGGTGTAACTGCCCTCTAAATCCGCTCCTAAGTGGACGTGATTTCCTCAGATCGTGGGGAAAACGGTTCCTGTAACCGTTCAGCTCGTGCTTGAACGAGTCAAACGCCTACGTTGGCGTTCGGGACCCCAACTCCTCGTTTTAGACTGGAGACGCGGAGTTGGGTACCCGCTGGACGTTAAAAAAACGTGGGTCTGACCCCAGCGTTTTAATATTGTAACGCGGGTTCGACCCTCGCGTTTTGATGTTGTAACGCGGGTTTGACCCTGGCGTTTTGATGTTGTAACGTGGGTTCGACCCTGGCGTTTTAGTATTGACACACGGGGAGGACCTCCGCGTCTTGCCTTAAAGAGATTATCACCAAGTAATCTCTTTTTGTCATAGCGTTGCAATGATCATTGTCTTGTAATCTTCGTCTTGGCTCCTTGAGAATATGAGAGTCGTCAGATTGTAACTCTCGATGTTGATTGTGAATGCTGTTGAACTAGAGCTCTCATCGGTTGTCGTGAAGGTCGTCAGATTGTAACCTTCAGTGATCTACGTGAAAGTCTTTAAATTGTAGCCTTATAGAAGTCGTCAGATTGTAACTTCCATCATCAGTGTTTGATGGGGGATAAGCTATCTATTGTGATTTTTAGACAGCCTACAATACCTAATGAAGAGGCAATACCAATGATTTCATCATCACCACAACCATCTATTAATAGAATCGCATAGCACGAGGATTGGCTCTGAAAGAATAGGAAGGACATCAGACACTAAGAACACCATAGTGTAGGACACACTAGATTCATATGCAGCTTATAAATAAAAAAGAATATATGAAAAATTTCTTAACGTAGACTTAGTACTAAACCAGAGGTTAAATGTATTCAACATAGAGGACATCACCGGGGAATAGCAGCAAATGATAGCTACGATTTTAGATTTTTAGTGGGACATCGAATATCACTTATTTGGAAATATTTTGTTTACTTCTTCGACAAGCAGTTAGAACTAGTTCGAATAAAGCAGTGAGATATGTCTATAGTTAATTATGAAATCAAGACCAGCGTGATGGAAATGACAAGGGCAAGAGGCCTATTGTAGGATCTAGAGGACCCCAGCAGCGGGGTAAGGATTTTTACCATCATCAACAAAAAGATTATAAGAAGATAGTACAATATGATTTAATAGCATCGCAGCAGCACATGATTCGGGACACATGATACAAGATTGGATATAGATTGAAGAATTGTCACAGTACACCAGCAGGAGACTAGCATGACAGAGGTTAGGGTCAATAGTCTTATGGCCGCGGTTACGGCCAGCATCGGAGGATAGATATACTACCGGTTATTTCGAGGATTTAGGGGCCTATAGGCCAGAATTATGCTATTCAGAGTATTCATTAGGGTCAGATGGACCCATATATTCCACTACCGATAGCACAGCAGTCGCTAACCACCGATAGGATTTATGTAGTTATACCGCGTGAGCATAGTGCGAGCGGAGTTTTCGTAATAAATTCTTTTCCAGCTCGAATCTTGTTTGATTCAGGAGCTTCGTATTCTTTCATATCCCATGCCTTCATGTATAGGCTTCAGTTAGTTACACATCCCTTAGATGTTCTGTTATCAGTTTCTACTCTTTTATGGGAGGTGTCCCTATTAGAGGGTATATGTAGGAGATGTGTCATCAGTATAGATGAGTTTGAGTTCATCTTTGACCTGGTCATTTTTGTGGATGTTGAATTTTGACATCATTCTTGGTATGAAAATGGTTATCATACTACAATATCAGTATCGACTGTTTTTCTAAAACAGTACGCTTGTGCATTCGTTAGGATTGTATAGATAGTAGCAACCTCATAGGGTAACCAAAATGCAGAGTTATTTCTAGCATACGATGAGAAGGTGATGATAGGGGATCGGGGTGTAGTTTTGAGCGAGACCGAAGTCGTCTCAGAGTATCAGGATGTCTTTCAGGACATACCTACGTTTTCTCTAGTAAGAAAGGTTGTTTTCCTGCATCGAGTTGCAGCAGGCACCGTACCAATATTCCGAGCACCCTATCATATCATATGGAACCCATTGAGATGAGGAAGCTACAGACTCAGTTAGATGAGTTGTTATATCAGAGTTTCATTATCTAGAGTTATTTTTCATGGGAGCACCGGTCGTCTTCGTGAAGAAGAAGGACAGTAGCATGCGATTATGTATAGATTATCGTGAGTTGAACAATATCACTTTCCGTATCACGGATCCACTATAGAGGATTTATGACTTGTTCGACCAGCTGCGGGGAGTGCAGCATTTCTCGAAGATTAATCTTCGTTCTAGTTAGTTCCAGTTGCGAGTGCGGTAAATGAATATTTCTAAAACCATATTTGCTATCTAGATATAGGTCTTTTGAGTTCTTGTCATGCTTTTTGGGCTGACTAATACACCCACAATATTCATGGATTTGATGAATCGGATTTCCGTCCATGTTAGGACCAGTTCGTAGTCGTTTTATTGACGACATCCTTATCTTTTCAAGATCGAAGGTAGAACACGAGCAGCATCCTTTATTAGCATTACGGGCATAGCAGACAGTCGAGATTAAAGGCATCAGTGAAACGTTGAGTTTAGCAAATACGAGTTTTGGCTATAAGAGATCAGATTTTTTAGGCCACATCATCAGTAGGGGGCGTCACAGTGGATCCAGCCATTGTTAATGTTGTACTTGATTGGGAGCCACTAAGAACCATTACGGAGATACAGAGTTTTGGTAGAGTATGAGAGAAAGTTCATTCGGGACTTTTGAAAATTATGATACCACTTACACAATTTACGAAGAAGGGTGTATAGTTTGCTTTGGGCACTGGGTGCCAGGGAGCCTTAGAGACTATTAAGGCTAGATAGAGTACAATAACAATTTTAACTTTTCTGAGCAGTGATGCAATATTTGTCATTTAAGTGGACACGTCATTAGCAGGACTACGAAGTGTTTTGATGCAGACTCGAAGGGTATGACTTATTTCACGATAGTTGAGGCACATCGTAACAGATATATAGTGCATCCAGGCACAAGGTGTGACGCCACTGGTTTCAACAAGGCTATAGTCCAAGGTAAAGCCAAAAATATCAAACCCGTCATGCACTACACTGCGCATTAACATGTTTTACCATCACAATTACTATCTATCTAGTGGAATCAACAACATGTGTAGGTACAAAATTGGCAAGAGAGAATATACAAAAGAAATACTAAACAACAGATTTATTCTGAAGAAAAATCATCACCACTGATATGAATGAATAAATCTCTGAGAAGAAAATATCTGAACTGATACAACTGTCTCACAATAGGAATTCAAATGAAATGACATTAAGGCACATCGCCTTTACAAAACTAAAATGATAACTCAAATGTTCATAAACACATTCACTATGGAGTTCTGACATAACTACCAATAATATAGTTAAATTACTACTAGAGCAGCTCCATCAACCTACGGCTATCCGTACACCTGGCTCGTTACCTGAAAGGGGGGAACAACGAGCGTCAAAGTGCTATAGCGAGTAACATCTTAACCAACCCTAGGAGAAGGGCTAGAAGGATAAGAAAATAGCTGCTAATACATATAGATAAACAATCATCTACTCTAAAATAAAATAGAGATTTGATATTTAGAAATTTATAACACGAGCATGGTACGTCGAGCGAAATAATCCAAATAAGAAAACCCTCATGTATATACCATATGTCTCAAATTTGTAAATCCCTAAATACCAAATCCAAAGACTATAGTGTGGAGCAATAATAAAAGACAGCTCCTCTAAATACCAAATACAAAAGCTACAGTGTGGAGCAATAATGAAAGACAGCTCCATCTCTAATCATACTATCAATAACATGACATAAGTCAAAAATATATGCCCGACTCGTGGGCTGCAACAGATAAAGTCCAATACATGAACGACAATAGCTTAAAGTCCAACACGAGGACTGTAGTGTATTATAGTTCAACACTAGAACTTTAATAGCTTATAGTCCAACACGAGGACTTCAATAGATTATTATCCAACACGAGGACTTTAATAGATTATTGTCCAACATGATGACTTCAATAGCTTACAGTCCAACACGAGGACTTCAATAGTTTATAGTCCAACACGAGGACTTCAATAGTTTATAGTCCAACATGAGGACTTCAATATGTAAATGATGTCATAACTAACATATATAACATTTATTCTCATGCCTCGGTGAGTAAATCTAATTTCATGACAGTAGTCAACTCATGTACACCAATCTTAGTGTATAACAAACCCAAATAACCTAGGTGTTTCGCCGGCCATAACGACACGCAAACGATGTGCACATGCACAAACAGATCTCACGGTCGACCGGCGATTATCTGCGATCGACCACGCAGTGAGCAGAAGGTCTCTGCGCATCTTCGTGCACAACGGTCAAATGCTATGGTCGATCGTGTAGGAAAACAAAAGTTTCCTGCTTCTGCTGCGCACCTGGCGGTCGACCGCCACGGTCGACCGCTCAGGTGCAGAAAACTTTCTGGAGGTTTTCTGCTCTATGGGTTTTGATATAAAAGAACTTTCATATGTCAATCTCGAACACTACCAATCCTCTATAAATGATTTAGCATTTCTAAAACATGTGGAAAAAGGTTCTAAACACTTTAGATAAAATGAAATCATTCATGAATACGTATAAACATGTCAAAACATATGGAAACAAGGATATTTCATTTAAAACTCTTGTTAGAAATATTTCCAGATCTAGATCTGCATTAAGAAATTCATTGGTGATCTTTATTTACTCAAAACTTATTCTCTTTGCAAAATACAATAATATGATCAAACTTTTATACATAAACTAACAAGTTAGGCTCACAAATCACATGAAAACATCATTAAAAATGTTTAAAAAACCCTAGGATTGGGCAAGATGAAGCTCGCCTGAGGGGTGTTGATGAACTCCCAAAAACATGTGAAAATGATCCCTCGATGTCAAACGCCTCAAATCCTGCCTTCTCCTCGCTTTTCGCCTCATAAAACTCCCCCGAGAACACAACTTTAGGGCTAGGGTTTGAGAGAGGAGGAGAGGGGCTGCCAGATTTTGGAACACAGGAGAGAAGGAGTGTTTTCCTTGTATAAACATGTGTATATATGACAGCAAATCTGAAAAACTATAGCTCAAAACCCGAAACCCGAAACTGGAAAACCCAGTCTGACTAGAAACATACTCTTCGGTATTTTAGCTGTAACTTTTGCATCTGACCTTGGAATGAGGTGATTAAAGATTTGTTAGAAAGCTGATGAAGAGACCTACAACTTTTGTCTTACATATTATCATATTTTAACTATATCAGTGTGTAAAATATAGAAACTCTTAATTGGTCATTATTCTCAGATTTCTCTTTTGGCCTTTGTGCATATATTGCACATTTGCACATATATATATTCACAAATATATATTGAATTAATCTCAAATCAATTCTTATTATATAAAAACATCAAAATATATTATTCTTTACTATATGACATATTTATCATAAAATATTCAAATTTTGGGGGTTTTACATTCTCCCCCCTTAAAAGAATTTCGTCCTCGAAATTCCGCAACGTATCTTATGAATTAATAATATGAGAAAGGCACTAAGAGGGGATAACCCAGACAAGGAAACCCCCCCTGTACACATCTCATACTATTAATCCCTAGATATGAATCACTAGCAATATCTATCCTAAACAATCTTAAATACGGATACTCCCACTTAACCCCTAACTAAACAAAACTAGTACGTTAGGAGAAAAATCCAAACAAGGAACCCCTCATATATATACCATATGTTTTGAATGATTAGGAACTTAGTGGTAATACCTCCATTCTAGTGTTAAATATAAATATGACTATCCAAAATATCATAGACCGTGAGAAAATTATAATTAAATCAATTTACAAGTTCAAATAGGTGTGGGTAGTTGCATATCCTCTTCATACTCCCAAGAAGCCTCCTTAGCTCTTTTCCAATTCACGTGAACTTTGACTAATGAAATCACATTATTTCTAACTCTCTTATTTTCTCATAACAAGAATACGAATATGTATCTCAATCGTAGTCAAATCATCATAGAGCTAAATCTCTGGCGTGTCTAATACTCGTTATTGTTCCTCGACAAGTAAATGCTTCTTAAGCATCGAAACATGAAAAACACTGTGTATACTCGACATCGATGTTGGAAGATCTATTTTATGTGAAACTGCTCCAACATGCTATAAAATCCTGAATTGTCCAACATATCTCGGGGTAAGTTTTCCCCATCTATTAAATTGCTGAATTCTCTAACATGGAAATCTATAACATATGCCCGCAACATGTCCTTAAACATTTGGTTTACTCTCTCCGCCTGCCCATCTGCTTGCAGGTGAAATACACTGCTATAAGATAATTTGCTACTAAAAGAAATTTTGGAAACTTCTCTAGAGATGTGAAGTAAAAACCGAGTCTTGATCTGATACAATTGTTTCTGGAACTCCTCGCAATCTTACGGTCTCTTGGAATGAATGTTTTCACATAAGTCTCCTCTATGTAAGTCATCTCCACTGGTATAAAATATGCTAACTTCGTCAATCGATCAACTATCACCCAAACTGAATCGTTTTCCCTTCTTCTATCTTGGCAATCCTTTAATGAAGTCCAAAGAAATAACTGGCCACTTCCACTCCGGAATGGGTATATGTAGTAGGGTCCATGTTGGCCCTCTAATGTTCTGTCTTCACTTGCTGGCAGGTCGAGTTCTTAGTTACATACTATGTAATCTCCCTAAGCATGTCGTTCTACCCAAAAATGTCCTTTCAAGTCCTTGTATATTTTTGTTGTGTCTGGATACATTGTATATCTGGTGCAATGGACCTCATTAAATAATTCCCTTTTTGTTATGCATTAGCTGACATCACTAATTAGACTATCATCTGAAGTCCTACATCGGCCCCAACGGTCCAAATTGGCCTTGGGTTCTTCAAAAATCTATTCCTTTCGAGATTGAATTCAAGTGTCCTCCGACTGAGCTCTAGCCACTCTATTACTCCAAGACGGCTACAATAGCATAACTCCCAAAAAAAAATATTCACTGGTCCCACCAATCTTTGACCTAAATTCAAACTGGTTAAGAGTATAAAGATCTTGACAAAACATGCGCCTAAAAGTCGTACTCCAGTATCGACGCTTCCTCCTCGAAACATCCGCTACGACGTTCGCCCTTCTTAGATGGTACTGAATTGTGAACTCATGATCTTTGATAAACTCAATCTATCATCACTGTCTCTAGTTGAGTTCCTTCTGAGAGAAAATGTACTTAAGATTCTGGTGGTCTGTGAATAACTTGAACTATACTCCATACGAGTAGTGTATCCACGCCTTTAGCATGAATACCACCACTGCTAACTCTAAATCATGTGTGGGGTAGTGCCGCTCATGCACTCTCAACTGATGATATGGCCAAGGAATCTGACCTCAGAAATCCAAAATTTGCATTTGCTGAACTTAGCATATAACTGATGCTCCCGCAAGGCTTGTAAGGTTAAACATAGATGCTGCTCGTGCTCTCCTCCGATCTTGAATAGATAAGAAATATCATCGATAAATACAATCATGAATTAGTCCAAGTATGGACAAAAAATAACACGGTTCATCAAATCCATGAATACCGCAACGCATTGGTCAGCCCAAATAGCATGACCAGAAACTCAAAAGACCTATATCGAGTCAGAAATACGGTTTTGAGAATATCCATCTCCCAAAATCACAAAACAACCAAAATGAAGATAAATCTTTGAGAAATGCTGCGCTCCTCGTAGCTGATCGAACAAGTCATAAATCCTATCTAATCTGGATTATGAACTTGTTCAAATTACGAAATCTATACAAAATTATAAGATACCATCCTTCTTCATAAAAAGGATCGGTGCTCCCTACGGAGAAAGACTCTAGCAAATAAAACTCTAAAATAATAACTCATTTGTCTAAATTTGTAGCTCCCTCATCTCAACAGGTGTCGTACGATAGGGTGCTCGGGATATAGGTACTGTGCTCTGTTGCAACTCAATGTAGGACCCAACCTCTCTCACCAGGGGTAACCTAGGTATATCTTGAAAGACATCCTGATAAACTGAGATAACTCTAGTCTCGCACAAATCAGTACTCCGATCCCTCAGCATCACCTCCTCGACGTATGCCAGGAACGACTCCACATTCTGGTTACCCTATGAGGTTGCTACTATCTATACAAACCTAACGAATGCTCACAAGCTGACTATTTTAGTAAAACAGTCGATATTAACATGGTATGATGATAGCTAATCTATACCAAAAATGACGTCAAAATCTGACATCCGCAACATGATCAGATCTATGAGAAACTCGAACTCATCTAGATTGATGACACATCTCCTGCAGATACATTTCTTATAGGGATACCTCTCCTAGAGGAGTAGAGACTGATAACAGAACACCTAAAGAATATGCTACAAGTTGAAGCCTATCCACTAAGGCATGAAAGATAAAAGAAAGAAAAATTCCTGAATAAAACAAGGTCTGAGTTTTGAAAGAAAAATCACAAAGAAAGCTCCGCTCGCACCATGATCACGTGGTATAGCTATATAAACTCTGCCGGTGATGAAAAATATATGGAACCATCTATCCCTCAAGAATCTCTTGGATAATGTAAATATGGTCTACTGACCCCTCAATCCTTAGAATAACAAGTAATACTTCTATTCTCTGTTGCTCACTATAATAGTGGCTCTGAGACTGTTGACCCTGACCTATGTCATGCTGGTCTTCTGCTGGTGTATTGCAATAATCCTCCGATCTATGCCTGACCTTGTTACAAACATGATATGTATCTGAATTCCTGTGCTACTGCAGTGCTCTTGAATCATTTTGTGCTCTGTTCTTATACTGTCCTTATGCTAGTGGTAAAAATCCTTACCTTGCTGGTGGGGTCATCTAGATCCCGCAATAACCTCTTTGCCCTTGCTATCGTCACCATACTGGTTTTGATTTCTTCACTAACTTCAGGCATATCTCTCTAAGATGATAGGTTTAGAAGTGGCTAAGAATAGTCTTTCTAAGATGATAGGTATCTGTCCTTTAGGATTAGAAACGGGTTGTTTTTCTAATACTATGAAATCCTCAGGGAAGATAGAATTCCCACCTTAATCAGAACATCCTCTATCTCACCTATGGAGGTTTTAACATATATATCAGCTAACTACAAAGTGCATTTGGTTTGTTTGAGTTCTCCTATACTTAGTTGCTGGTAAACTAAATAATGAAGCAAATTGACACTGGCTCCTAAGACTAAAAGTGCCTTATCAATGAAGCTATTTTCAATGACACATGAGATGATAGGAAAACTTGGATCCTTATGTTTTAAAGGTATCAGCCTTGTGAGTATATCACTAATATTTACATCAAGAAAGACTTTCTTCGGATAATTTATTCTTCTATTTTTAGTACACAAATCTTTTAAAAATTTTGCATAAAAAAGGATTTGTTCAATTACATCTAGGAGAGAAATGTTGACCTTAACCTGCTTGAAAGTTTCTAGGATGTTCTCCTCCTGAGGAAAGTATTTCCTAGGTCTGAGTTTGTCTAGAAAGGGAACAACTAGTTTAAACCTATCAAAATTAGGCTTAGGTTCGGAATCAGGTTCTTGGTCACTGAAAGGAGGTGATTGTTGAATAGAATTATCAGAAGGAGAGAGTGAATTTGTTTAGATTCGAGAGTTTGACTTGGAGGCATTCTAACTTGATTATCGATTTGTTTCCCTGACTATAGTGAATGGATTGTATTCACTTGTGCTTAGTAGGTTGAACTTGATCTCATGTCCTTGGGGTTGGCCACGGTTTGACTCGGAAATGTTTCTTTTTTCTCCCTCACTCATACTACTAGCTAGCTGACCGAGTTGGATTTCTAACGTAGCTATGGCTTGGGTATTAGAATTAAGAATTTGTCTGGTTGATCGTATGAAGAAATTTAAAGTGTTGGATGTTTAAGTCAACAAGTTGGTGGTCTGTGTAGAAGACTTAATCATAGTCTCCAAACCCTTTTCCAAAACATTGAGACGTTTATCATGATCAGAACTTAGAGGAACATGATATACAAATTGATGGTGAGGAGACTGATTTGGATATGTCTAAATTAGGTTTTAAAATTATTTCGGGAGCTGAAAGGAATTGCGTTACCCTTAGGAAATTGTTGGTTTGAAGCGGGAGTAAAGTTTGGATGTCCGGAGTAGTTTCCCTGGTTCCATGTAAATTTTGGGTGATTTCTCTAACCTAGTGTAGGTTGGATAAAATAGGTCATTCACGGGATCCTGGAATGCAACATTTACCTGACCTAGTGGTTGATTATTTCCTAAGAGAGGAGTTCTTCTGAAATATGAGTTGGGGAAAGACAATTGTGACAACCTGAGGTAAAAACTTGGTTGATTTGAGCTAAAACTCGTTCCTTAATTTCTAAGGCTTCTAACCTGCACAAGATTGTAGTCATCTTTTCTTCAGAGGCTATGTTTGTCTCTAGGGACAAAACACTAGATTTGGGTTGAGAAATTAATGAAACTCTATCATCACAGTGTTCTCACTGCATGGTTTTCTTACATAAACTCTCTAAACATTCCCAAGCTTCATCGACATTTTTATTCATAAAATCTCCTTGACACGTCAAATCTAAGAAAGTTTTTAAAGAATATTCCAATCCTTCATAAATTATTTGTCATAATCGCCATTTCTCAAGGCCGTAGTGAGGATATTTGATAAGAAGATCATTAAATTTGTCAAAATACTTTCAGAATAACTCTCCCGAAACTATCTTAAAGTTTTAAATGTTGTTTCCGAGCTTAACTGTTTTGTGGGTAGGAAAAAAAAAATTTAGAAAAATAGTGACAAATTCATCACAAGTTAAGATAGAATTTGTAGGTAAGCTATACAACCATTTCTTAGCTTTATCCTTAAGGGCAAATGGAATAAATCTAACCTTGATCGCATCCTCAGATAGTTTCCTAATCTTAAACATAAGACAAACTTCCTCAAACTCAGAGATAAAGATGTAAGCGTCTTCGGTTTCATTTCCTAAAAATTTTGAAAGCATGTTTATGTAATATGGTCTAAGCTCAAAATTAGTTCCATTGACCTCAAGAAGTTTAATGCAATATGAGATTATATTCCTAGTTGGATAACGTATATCTTGAAGAACGAAAGGATTAGCCATTTCAAAAGATGGGTCAACACGAATTAAACGATTAGTGTTATTCCTAACCCAAATTTACATACACTTCTAATTCTCTCGTCAATTATAAACTAGTCAAATGAAGCTGTCCTTTGGGAACTTGACTGTTGATCTCAACATTTTCAATCTAGGGAACCAACTAAATAATCAATCTTTAGAAATAAATTATATTCTGGAAAGTATAACTCAAGAGTTAGAAGAAGAGAATGAGTTAGACTAGAGCACTGAGAAAATCTTTGGTAAGGAGCTGAAGATTGTAGATGGGTTAGATCAGGTCTTTCAAAATTAAGGAGCTGTGTCAGATATATGTTTATCTAATCCTAGTTTTGAAGAACTATTTGAGGATGAACTTATGATCATAGAAAATAAACAACAACCAAATTTTCAAACCTTAACATTGAATCCTAGGTTTGAGGAAATTTTTGAAGAACTGGTTGTGACCATATAAACTTTCATCAATAAGGAATCTAAATTCAAATATGAAACCTTTAAAATGCATAACATCATGGACACCTACCTTCAATTGCTACAGAATTTATTGGAACTTTACGAATACATAGAATTTAACCACCTTTTTTAGTTCAACATCTTAGACTTCTTTAAAATCTGAGGTAGAAATTTTAGCAATAAGGTAGCAATTGATGTAGAATACGAGCTTTTCATGTTTAACTTGTTATTCTATATTTTCACTCTTTGTCTCATAATAATGAAAATAATAAAAAGAATTTATTCTTCTCTCATTTGAGAGTTTCTTGTTATTTTAAAAAAAAAGGTAAAAAATGAAAAAAGAAAAAAATATGTGAAAAAAGAAAAAAGAGAAGAAAAAGGAGATATGAAAAAAAAGAAAATAATAAAAAAGAAGAGATTTTGACTTTATCCTCCTCATACCAAAGATATTACAGATTTTTATCATTTCATCATTGTTCTAGATTGATCAAACAAATGTAAGTGCTTCACTCTTATCTGTTTTACTTTGTACATTATAGAGCTTGCATTGAGGACAATAAAGAATTTAGGTGTGCGGGAGGAGACTAGTCATTTTTTTCTCTTTACCTTAAAATTTTCTTCCTTTTTGCTATGTCATTTTTTTCTTCCTTTAAAAAACATAAAAATATTGTAACTTACCAAATTAATAGGGCTAATGAATAATTGATCTATTTAATAAATTTTAAAGTTTCTAATTCTTAGTTAGTTTTATACTCAAGTTCACCTTTTATGATAGCTCTCAATAAAATTCTTAAGAAATAATTTTTAAAATAGTATACCTTACTAAAGTCTTGACTAGACTTTTAATTAAAGGAATAAAATTTTTACATCCTTAACTTAGAGAAGAAAATAATTTTTTAAGATGTCTTGATCTAAATTTTATATATAT
>BQKN01000326.1:180163-275858 GCA_022839385.1 Asparagus kiusianus
AGGCTTCGGAATCACTCAAGGCTTCTTGCAGCGCCTTCCGTGTATCCTTCGACAACCGCAGCAACTCGTATAGAGTTATCCTGGCCGGGATGTTGGCCAATTGCGCCATAATGTCGAAATGGGGCTGAGAGCTTGCATTCCCCGGTTTATCTCGTCCAATTGGATTATTGAATCGAGACGGCCTCGGGTTCTGAGCTTCTTGACGTACAGGCTCCTTTCCCTTATCCTTCTGCGGGATTCTCTCCGTAGCCACCGCAGGTGTTGGGGGAATTGCGGAAATCCCCAGTTCTGACAGCGTCTTGGAAGGTGGGGTTTTGGTACCCAACTGCTCAGTAGCATCCGGATACTTGAAGTGATATTCGTTCCCGCTCCGAGTTGCAAAGGCTTCTTGCTCATCCTCAGAAAGTGGGAAGGTTGGAATTTTGTCATCATCCACCCCCGGTATGGCAGAAGCACCGTAGCACGATTTGCCTTTCCTCTTCGATTTCTTCTTGTTCTTTGTGGAAGAGGTCCCGGCCCATTGTTCATCTGCGATCAGGTCCGGATGAACCCACAAGATTTCGCCATTTGGGGCTGTGTGTGGCACAAGCCCTTTCTGGCGCTGCTGGTGTGGATCATCGTTCACTGTCTTCACCGCTGCTTTGATCACCGACTCGTGTTGGAACCAACTCGAGGGAACAGATCCGAAGCTAATAGACACGGTATTTGCACCCACCTTCTTCTCCTTGGGCTGTTTCATGGTGATGACCCCAACATCGATCAGGGCCTGAATCTTGTCCTTGAGAGCGTAGCACACCTTGGTAGGATGGTGCACCGCTCGGTGGAATGCGCAATATTTCGGATCGTTGACCCTCTTGGCATCTTCCTGATCCTGAATTGGCGGCAGTTTGATCTTGTTGTTCTCCACGAGGTATTTGAAAATACCCGGGATTTCATCCTCTTTGAATGAGTAGACTTTTGGGAACCTCGGCTCTCCAACCTTTTGCTTCTGGGGCTGTTGTTGCCACCTGGGTTGTTGAGGCGCCCTCTGTTGTTGTTGTTGCGGCTGCTGGGGCTGTTGAGGCTGCTGCGGCTGTGCTTGCACCTCAAAGACCTGATTTGCGACCACCGCATTTGCATGTGCCTTCCCTTTACCCTTGGGGGTAAAATTTGGTTGTGGGGCATTGTTGGGAATTTGCCCTCTCTCTGCCTTTTTCCTCTTGAGGAACCGTTCGGCTCGCTCTCCCCGCATTTTCAAGTCCTTCCAGGTTTTGGACGGCGCCATTCCCATGGCTTCAAGGATATCGAGCGTGAGGTTGTTGTGGCAGGTCTCAAGGATGAAATCCTCGCTGACCGGATCCCTGCAATTCATAGCTTTGTTCCGGAATCTTTTCACGAAGTTTTCAACCGTCTCGCCGTTCTTTTGTTTTTCATCGAACAGCGTGCCGATTGAAACCTCGGTGTCATCATCAAAGAAGTTTGTTAGGAACATGTCCTCCATGTCATCCCAGCCGTTGATGCTCCCAGGCTTGAGACGGCGGTACCAATCGAAGGCAGCTCCGCGAAGAGTGCCAACGAATGACCGCACCATGAGGGGCTCATTTCCGGAAATGATTCCTAAATGAGACTTGAAATAGATTAAATGCTGGGTAGGGGAACCCTTCCCATCAAACGGCGTAAAGTTAATCAGATTAAACTTTGCCGGATATGGGATCGATTCCCACTCCCTCGGATATGGGCAGGGTATACCGGATCTTTTTACCTCCTGGGCATTCATCAATGCATTGATCTTGCTCTCCAGGTCTTTCATCTTCCTGTCCTCACTCGTCTCGGTCTTCGAGTGGCTTTTGGGAGAGGCGGCGTGGTCCTCTTTTGCATTTTCTTCTGCGGGACCACCCCCAGTGTTGGTATTGACGGGAGGAATGTTGACATTATCCGCTTCCCGTTCATGCTCCTCTGGATTGCGTTGGCTCGGTTCTCCTTGGTGAACCGTCATTGCCGCGATCTGTTGATCGTGCATCTCCCTCATCCGCTGCATGGCCATCTCCATTTCAAATTTGAAGCTTTCCTTTTGCTTGGCTAGGGCTTCTTCAAGTATCTTCGACATTTGCTCGGCGCTGATCATGAGCGACTCATAAGGTTGGCCTGCACTTGAAGCCGTGTCATCGGATGCGACGGCGGAGCAGGTATCAGAATCAGCATCGGATTCCTCCTCTTCTAGGGAAAGTCCCTTGTGTACTCTTGGGTAATTGTTTCGTTTGATGGCTCCCGACCGTAGCCACGTCATGCATCGGGATGCCTCGGCAAGCTGCTCCAAGTTGAGACGTGGTGTTGATCCCCCTCTGCCGGTCATGTTGACTGACACTTTCGAGTATTCATCCTCTCGTCGGAGCGGTTTCTTCTTGTGGAAACGCTTCGGCTTGGAGAGTCTCTCGAATACCGAGATTCTTGTTGGGGTCTGAGCACAGCAACACTTGGACAGCACTGCCTTGATAATGTTGGCACACGGGCAGTGGGACTCCTGCATGTACCTCTTTCGAGATTTTTCCACACCCCCAGCCCTGTAGTACAGCTCATCAGCTTGATAGCTGGAGCAACCTACGGAGTGCTGGTGGATGTCCCTCGGTATAACACGCTCATCCTCAGATGAGTGTGTTTCCCTTTGGGAACACAAAAATTGGTTAGACTTTTCAAGAGTGGCCCGTTCAATTTTACGCTTTTGGGAGCGTAGAAACCGAACGGGCTCTTTCAGTTCGGCTCGCAATTCAGTGCGGCCGGTGATAGGGGCTTTCCCTTTGTCAATATTCTTGGGGGGATTGATTCCACCCCCAGTCTGGATTTTAGTTTGGGGACCTTTCAATGGTCCCAGCCGTTCTTTGACGGGTATTCTGCCTCGGTTCTCCGGTAAGGGACCGAGACGACTCGTCAAAGGAAGCTGGGATCTTGAATGATCCCCTTTTTTACCTGGCCCTGTTGAGGGTACCAGTACGGGAGGAGTAGGCTCTGATTTGGTTGAACTCTGGGCGACAATTTTGCCCTTCTTGGTTTGAGGTGTTGGGTTTGCCTTGGGCACCCACACCGATTTGCTCTTGGACGGCGTTTTGACCGCCGATTCTTGCTGCATCTCCTCTGCCTTCTTTAGGAGGAGCCGGGCATGTGCAAGTAGAGCACGGCGCTTCTTGATTCGCTCCTCGAGCGTGGAGCGGTTCCTCTTGACGCGGATCCACTCATTCGCTCCTGATTTGGAGGGGAAGTTGATTACCTGCCGCTGCTCTTGTCGCTGCCTCGACTTCAAGTCCTCTGCATAGCGCACTCCATCCTTTGACTCCTTGGCCTTGGCGAGCTGTTGAGCGAGACGTTGGCGACGTCTTTGAAGCGCTCTCTTTGATGGAGTTGGAGCAGCATCACCTATCGCCTTTGTGGCGGTTGGATCTACGTTCTTGACCACACTGATCGACGCAAGGCCGTTGTGTGGTGCAAGTGTAGTGGCAGCGACGGCGGGGTCTTGAATTGAGGAGTTGGAGATCCCGCGAGCCCTTTTTGGAGATGAATTCCTCCTGCGTCGGTGCGGAGAGGCAGATCTGGAGGAGGAGGAGGAGAGGTACTCTTCGAACTTCTTCTGATCGAATTCGTATTCGATCTCTTCATTCACCCGGATCTTGAAGGCCGGTTGCGTCACTCCGATCTCAGCAGCGAGGTCGGCGGCTCCCACTGTGGTCGCCAGCTTGTTTCCGGTAAAAGTTGCTGTTTTCATTGATGTTCTCTTTTTTTTGAGATCTGTTACAACTTTGAGCGTTACAACAGAGTTTAAATGAAAACAAAAGATTACAACTTAAACGAAAATAAACACGAGAGCCCGGTTTGGTACGGTCTCGCTTGCGTGGGTTGTTGGCCTGTGACGGGGACGTCGATGTCCGTGGACCGCCGACTCTTTCAAGATCCTTGCCGATAAAATCCGGCAGAGTTTCGTCTATCCGCGTAGGATATAGAAACAGAACCTCGTCGATCCGCGCAAGATCTAGAGGTTATAAGCGTATATCTCGGCTAAAACGAGATAATAGCTCTTCTTAGTGTCACCGCAAAGGAGCAACACTAAGGATCAGAGAAGGGGGGTGAATGAACCTTGATGAAGAACTCTGACTCCTCACTCCAGCAGGGCTTCGCCGCTTCAGACTCTAGAATTTCAGATCTCGAGGATAATCCCAAGACCGGAAATTCTTCTCCAAGGCTAAACCAGAGCAAAATCAAGAGCCCCTCACAAAGGAGGCCTAGGGGGCTATTTATAGCCAAAAGGAGAGGGGGGGGCTGATATGGACACCCCAAGAGGAGGGACACCCCCCATGGGGTGTCTCGGCCAAGGCCGGGACACACCCCATGGGGTGTCTCGGCCAAGGCCGAGACACCCCCGGGGGGGTGTCTCGGCCATTGGCCGAGACAACCCCTTGGGGGTGTCTCGAGCCAGCCGAGACATGTTCGTGTGTCCCCGGTTCAGCCCGGGGCTGTGCCGTTGTCCCGCTGTTGACTCGCCGTTGACTTTTCGTCCGAACTCGGATTTGGGTGATTTCGGATGCGTTGGAATCGTGACGGCGAGCTCTGTGGGCCCCGATGGTTGGATTATCTGTGGGGTGGTCGAGGCGCAGCGGGCGTTGGTCTGATTGCAGTGATAGCGGGGTTTTCGGTCAACCCGTATCTTTGCGATTCTGACATTCTGTCGGCTCACGTAATCCGTCGGTTTGCTTCAGTCGCTCACCGGCGTCATTTGAGCTCTTGTGAACCGGGTAGTGACGTTCGATCGCCGCTCGTTGACACCGAGCTATGTTCGGGGACCTATCGGCAATTTTCGACGCCTACAACCTCCTCTTCTCCAAGCATAGAAAATTCTAAATATAGTTTTAGCCATTGACCATTAACCTAAAAAATATGACCATTTTAGGATTTTCTATCTCGATAGCCCCATGTGAGAAAACTTGATTAATAATGTACGAACACGTCAATCTTGATCTTAATTTTTTGGGAAAAAGATGAAATTTTGAGTTGTAGAGTAAAACTTTTTGTCTCAGTGTGAAATTCTTCCGTAAAATTTTATTATCATAAAAAATTTTGGTTTTCTCTTTGTAAACTTTTAAGTTTATATATGCATCATTTTGAATTTCTTCTAACTAATTCAATTGAAGCATTCTGGTCTTTACTACTGAGTCTAAATCAATATTCAATTATTTAATAGCCCACAACGCTCGGTGTTCCAGCTCAACTGGTAAATAACAAGCTTTTTTAATACGAGCCTGTATGGTGACATCTCCGAATTGGTTTTGAAGGCTATATGATATTCCCATATAGCATCACACAATTTAACACACCAATATTTTCTATTATGATTAACAGTTTTTTCTAAGATTTGTTTGATCTGTCTATTCCTGGCCTCTATTTGACCACTAGTTTGGGGGTGATAAGGAGTCGATAATTTGTGTATGACTGAATATTTCCTCATCAAAATCTCAAAAGAATGGCTACAAAAATATGTACCATTATCACTAATGATTGCTCGGGGCACTCCAAACCGGGAAAATTGTTCTCCCTCAAAAACGTGACAACCACTGTGTTGTCATTAATCTTTCGAGCTATCGCTTCAACTCATTTTGATATGTACCCTACGGCTACTAGAATGTATACATTTTCAAAGAAATTTGGAAATGGTCCCATAAAATCTGTACCCCACAAATTAAAGAGCTCAACAACTAAAATGGGTTGTAAGGGCATCATATTTGTTCTAGTGATTTTTTCTAAATGCTGACAATGGTTATAGTTTTTGTGGAACTCATAGGAATCCTTGAACAGAGTGGGCCAATAGCCCACACTAGAGAATTTTCTCGGCTATTTTTCTTGGACCAAAGTGGCCTCCACATGCTTGCTCATAACAAAAAGATTGAATACTTCTAGTGTCTTCGCTTAGAATACACCTCCTAAAAATCTAATCATGATAATACTTAAACAGATATGGATCATTCCAGTAAAAGTATTTCACTTAGGAGAGAAAACATGATCTATCCTATTTAGACCAATGAGAAGGGTCTATTTCATGCTAAGTAATTACAATATTGGCAAACCACAAAATATATTGAATTTGTAGGAGTTGTTTATTTGGAAAATGTTTATTGATTGGGATGTTTGATGTTGGTGTATTTAAAAATCTAGAAAGATGATCTGCTATAGGGTTTTCTGCTCCTTTTCTAGCAAGAATGTGGATGTCAAACTTTTAAAGCAGGAGGATACATCTAATGAGCCGTGCATTAGCTTCTTTTTTGGTTAAAAGATACTTAAGTGCAGTGTGATCCGTAAAAACTTTGGTCAAAGACCCAATGAGATAGGAGTTGAATTTTTCTACGGAAAAAACTATAGCTAAAAATTCTTTCTTAGTGATAGAGTAATTTTGCTGCGTATCATTCAGTGTCCTACTGACATAGTAGATCACATGTACTTTTCTATCAATGTGTTATCATAGGACAGGACCAATTGTAAAATCGAATGCATCACAAACTAATTCGAGGGATAAAGTCCAATCTGGTGCATGAACGATAAGGGTTGTGATTAGCTCCTTTTTCAAATAATCAAAGGCTTTAAGCCATTCAAGGGAGGAATCAAATAGCTTATCCTTGGCTAAGAGATTGGTCAATGATCTAGTATTTTACTGAAATCTTTGATGAAATGTCTATAAAAACCAGCATGACCAAGAAATGATCTGACATCCTTGACATTTTTGGAGGAGGAATGTTGGAAATGAGATCTACCTTAGCTTTGTCAACTTCGATACCCCTATTAGAAACTACATACCCTATGACAATGCCTTGTTTGACCATAATGTGATATTTCTCCTAATTGAGAGTTATATTTTTCTCCCTACACCGTAATAGGGCCAGTTTAAGATGATGCAAATACTCAGAGAATGTGCCACAAAAAATAGAAAAGTTGTGTATGAAAATTTCTAGAAATTATTCTACTACGTCAGAGAAAATACTGATCATTCATCGTTGGAGTGTGGCGGGTGCGTTACACAACCCAAAAGACATGCATCGATAGGCAAGGGTTCCATACGGGCACATTAAAGTGATTTTCTCTTGATCTTCTGGAGCAATAGGTTGTAACAACCGTAATTTTTCGATATGTATTTAAACCATTTTCTAGTATTTAAAATATTTTATTTATTTTATTAATATTTTTCCCAATTTTTGGAATTTTTATGAGTTTTCAAAATAAATAAATGAATAAAAATATAGTCCTGTAATTATTAGCTCTGCTAAATGTTAATATTTTTATAATTATTTTTATCCATTGATATTATTAATAATCTTATTATTATTAATGTAAACTTGAGCTTATTACATTAGTACATATACAAATATATAAATATTTAGTTGTTAATTATTTATTAATATTATTCTATGTTTAATTATTATTCTGAATATCTTGCCAAATATTCCCAAAATCTTCTCCCTCCAATCACTCCCCAACCACGTTTATCTCATTCCAACTTTAATCACTTAAATTTCTCCTCTTCCTCCAATAATATACCCTCTCTCTCTCTCCAATCTTTTTCAAACCCCCTAATATCTTCCGTACTCCTCTCAACATGTCCCCTTCTCTCTCTCTCATTCTTATTTTAATACATTCTCTCTCCTTCATCATCTTCTCTCTCCTCTCTTCAAACCTGAGAAGAAGAAAAAAACGCAACCACCTGAACCCATCTCCACCACCGAACCCGACCACAAACACCTCCTCATCTTCTCCGACCGTCCCCGCTTTCATCCCTCGGCCGCACCACCTCCACCACCTGACCGTCACCAGCGCCTCTGCTGCCTCCCCCACCCCGTCGTGCCCCGCTCGGCCTCCCACACCCCGAACAGCCCCCGTCGCTACCCCCAATCCTGAGACAGCAACTCCTCGCCACTGCCAGCCCCCTTGCCGCCTCCAGCCTCTACCGTGCCTCCAAGCTCGCCGCCCCCTCTCCTTTCACCCGACGCCCACGACCACCTGAGACCACGTCGTCGCCCCGCTCCTCCGCGTGCACCACCTCCAGCCACCCCTGCAGTAGTCCCCTCCACCGCCTACAACCGCCACCTCCGCCCCCTGTTCGACGCTAGCCTGCACCGCCTCCTGTAGCCGCCAGCGCCTTGGCTGCCACCGCCAACGAACCCCCAGGCCCGAGCACCTCCTCCTCCTCTCCTCTACTTCACCGCTTCAGCCCCTCGTCATGCCGAGCCCTACCCGATAGCCCCCGCTCCTCTTCTCGCCGAGATCTCACCGTCTGACAGCCCTACATCGTTGCTCGCTGTGCCACAGTAGTCGCTGCCCTCGCCGCTGTCTGTGTCGAGATCCCGCCGACCCGCTGCTCGACGCTGACCGAGTTCGCCGCTAGCTGTCGCCATAGCCCCTCGCCGGAGCTCTTCCCGACGCTGTGCCCACCGCGTCAGATCTGACCCGCGTCGTCAATGTCGATTTGTTCGATGCACCGAGGCAAGATCCCGCTTGCTCAGAACTACTTTTTCTATTTATTATGAATTATCTAAAATTTTGAATCTGTTAATATTTATCTTCGTAGGTTTGATGCATATTATTGAATGGATAGTAATTATGGGATAAATAGTATTTTCAGGACAAATATAATAAATTAAAGAATTTATTTTGGATAACAGGATTATTTTAGATTAATTATAATATTTTTAGAATTTATATTATGGAAGAAAATTATTTTAGAATGATAAATATTTTTAAAGAAGTTTTTTGGAAAAATAGTATTTTTGTATTATGACTGTGTGATTGATAGTTGAAGAACACGACATTTCATGTACATTAACACCGACATGTTAACACTCTTATTCGTACTCACTCATTGTCATATATGCATACCCGATTCATTGCTAGCTAGCCTATATAGTCATGTTCATCATATGATTTGCATAAAATAGTTGTATTTATTTATTTTGCTGATAACCGTTAGTATTCATGTTCTTAGTGGCCTAGCGTGTCGTGTATAGGACGTAGATACCTGTGATTTGTTGACTTAGAAAAGCGAGAAGAGTTGAGATAGGGAATTCTTGGTTTAGGTGATCGGATGTGATTGTTGATTATTCCAGACTCACACCAACGATATTCCTGTGTAGCGTTGGGGTGGGTCTGAGGTGCAGTGATATTGATTGTTGATTATTTCCAGGCTCGCACCAACGATATTCATGTGTAGCATTGGGGTGGGTCTGAGGTGATATGATATTATGATTGTTGATTATTTCCAGGCCCGCACCAACGATATTCCTGTGTAGCATTGGGGTGGGTCTGAGGTGATATGATATTGTGATTGTTGATTATTTCAGGCTCGCACCAGCGATATTCTTGTGTAGCGCTAGGGTGAGTCTGAGGGGGGGTAGTGAAACGTTGTGCGTAGATGATTTTGTGAACAACCGGTTATCCAAGAATATGAACGTTGACTCTGGGTGAGATAGGGACAAGTGAGTTGTGATAGGATGGCTAGTTGTGTTCTTTTCATACATAGATCGGGGTTAATATTTAATTATTTACAATTCGAGACATATGGTATATACATGAGGGTTTCCTTGTTTGGATTATTTCGCTCGACGTACTACGTCTCGAGTTGTAGATTTTTAAGTATTAATTCTGTCTATTGTATAACCTTGTTGCTTGGATGGTTTCTGATCGCTACCTGCATGATCTTGTTACTTGGTTGATTTTTGGATTCATCTGATTATTAGTATTCTAGTTGCACGCCTTTATCGTTATTACTATCATCACATGTTCTATTTCTATTTCTGTTATCGCATTGACCACGCATATGTTATCATTACTGTTATTGTATTTGTTCCTGGCTTGGGGATCTTGCCGTGTGTTATACACGCTGACGTATGTGACGCCCCAGGGTTCACACAAGGCTGCAGTCCCAGGTGAAACCCGGATTGTCAAACCTGCCAAGCACCAACCACCATGCTATGACAAGTTTCACCATATAACATATTTATCATTATTTATCATAAAATATTTAAATTTACGGGGTTTTACATTCTTCCCCCCTTAAAAGAATTTCGTCCCCGAAATTCCACAATCGCATCTCAAAGCTTAAAAACTAGGAAAACACAATAAGAAGGTGTAATTCATATTAAGAATTCCTTCTGCACTCATCTCATAGTATTAGCACAATGATATTTAAAGTTAACAACCTAGAATGCAAACATTCTCCCCTAAATCCCTAATTAAACGAAATTGGTACGTCGAGCGAAATAATCCAAACAAGGAAACCCTCATGTATATACCATATATTTCAAATGATTAAGGATCAGGTGACAATATCTCCATTCTAGTGTTAAAGATAAATATAAATGTGACTAAACAACATAGATAAAGACTACTATCAAAGCATAAGAATTTATCAACATCTTACATGTTCAAACAGGTGTGGGTAGTCACGACGAACATCCTCCTCGTGCTCCCAAGAAATCTCTTCGGCTCCTTGCCGGTTCCACTGAACTTTCACTAATGGAATGACTTTATTACTAAGCTTTTTATTCTCTCTAGCAAGTATGCATACCGAAATCTCTACGATAATCAAGTCATCATGAATCTCAATCTATGGTGAATCAATCACTCTCTATTGCTCATCATCCCGCAGATGCTTCTTAAGTATTAAAACATGAAAGACATCGTGTATACTCGACATCGATGCTGGAAGATCTAACCTATAAGAAATAGCTCCAATGCGCTCGATGATCCTAAAAGGACTAATATATCTCGGGGCAAGCTTCCCCCATCTACCGAATCGCTAAACGCCCTTCATCGGTGATACTTTCATCATAACTGAGTCTCTGACCTGGAACTCTAAAGGTCGTCTCCACTAATTTGCATAGCTCTTTTGCCGACTCTGCGCCGTAAGAATGCGCTCTCGAATCAATGCCACCTTCTCTGTGGTCTGTTTAACTAACTCTGGACCAATCAATAAACTATCCTCTGGCTCTGCCCAATATATAGGTGATCTGCAAGGTCTCCCGTACAAAGCTTCATACGGTGCTATCCTGATGGTAGCTTGATAACTATTACTATATGCAAATTCAATCAGTGGGATATGGTCCTCCCAATTACCCTGAAAATCTAAAATACACGCTCTCAGCATGTCCTCTAAGATCTGATTCACCCTCTCGGTCTGACCATCTGTCTGGGGGTGAAAAACACTGCTAAATGACAACTGACTGCCAAAAGCATCCTGGAAACTCCTCCAAAAATGAGATGTGAAGACTGAGCCCCGATCTGATACAATCATCTCTGGAACTCCATGCAATCTAACAATCTCCCGAATGAAGATCCTCGCATACGTATCTGCCGTATAAGTCGTCCTCACAGGTAAGAAATGTGCGGACTTAGTCAATCTGTCCACTATAACCCAAATAGAATCATTTCCTTTCTTCGTCTTAGGCAACCCCACTATGAAATCCATAGAAATATCTGCCCACTTCCACTCGGGAATGGGTTAAAGATGTAGGGTTCCTGCATGTCTCTGATGTTCTGCCTTAATTTTGTTGGCATGTATAACACTTAGCTACATAATCTACAATCCCTCTGCGCATACCACTCCACCAAAAATGCCTCTTCAGATCCTTGTACATTTTCCTTGTGCATGAATGCACTGTATATCTGTTACGATGTGCCTAAACTGTCGTGAAATAAGCCATACCCTCCGGGTCTGCATCAAAACACATCGTAGTCTTGCTAATGACGTGTCCACATAAATGACAAATGTCGTATCACTGTTTAGAACAGTCAAAATTGTTATTGTAGTCTATCAAGCCTTAATAGTCTTAAAGGCTTCCTGGCATCCCGTGCCCAAAGCAAACTATACACCCTTCTTTGTAAGGTGTGTAAGTAATATCACAATCTTCAAAAAGTCCTGAATGAAATTTCTCTCATACCATTCTAAAAATACGAACCCGTGTAATGGTTCTTAGTGGCTCTCAATCAAGTACAGCCTCAACAATGGCTGGATCCATTGTTATGCCCCACCTGCTGATGACGTGGCCTAAAAATCTAATCTTTTATAGCCAAAACTCGTATTTCCTGAACTTAGCGTATCACTGATGCCTCTAATCTCGATTGTCCGCTATTCCCGTAATGCCAATAGAGGATGCTGCTCGCGCACTGTCTCTGATCTCGAAAAGATAATGATGTCGTTAATAAAATAACTACGAACGGGTCCTAACATGGACGAAAAAACCCGGTTCATCAAATCCATGAATACCGCGGGTGCATTGGTCAGCCCAAATGGCATGACAAGACCTCAAAAGACCCATATCAAGTCAGAAAATGTGGTTTTGGAAACGTTCATTTACCGCATTCGCAACTGGAAATAACTAGAATGAAGATCAATCTTCGAAAAATGCTGCGCTCCCTACAGCTAGTCGAACAAGTCATAAATCCTCAACAGTGGATCCATGATCCGGGAAGTGACCTTGTTCAACTCATGATAATCGATATACAATCGCATGCTATAGTCCTTCTTCCCCCACGAAGAAGACCGGTGCTCCCATGAAAAAAAAACGATTTCGACAAATAAAATCATGAGTTAACAACTCATCTACCTGAGTCTGTAGCTCCCTCCACTCAGCGGGTGCCATAAGATATGATAGGGTGCTCGGAAAATCGGTACGGTGCCTGCTGCAACTCAATGCAGGGAAACAACCTCTCTCACTGGAGTAAACATAGGTATGTCCTGAAAGACATCCTGATATACTGAGACAACTCCGGTCTCGCTCAAAACTGCACCCCGATCCCATATCATCACCTCTTCGACTTATGCCAGAAATGACTCCGTATTCTGGTTACCCTATGAGGTTGCTACTATCTATATAATCCCAACGAATGCTCACAAGCATACTATTTTAGCAAAACAGTCGGTACTGATATTGTAAGATGATAACCATTCCATACTAAGAATGACGTTGAAATTTAACATCCACAACACGACCATGACAAAGATGAACTCAAACTCATCTATACTGATAACACATCTCCTACATATACTCTCTAATAGGGACACCTCCTCTAAAGGAGTAGAAACTGATAATGGAACGCCGAAACGCTACGCTACAAGCTGATGTCTAATCATGACATCATGATAGATAAAAAAAATGCGAAGCTTCTGAATCAACAAGATTCGAGCTGGATAAGAATTTACTATGAAAACTCTGCTCGCACTATGATCACGTGACGCGACTACATAAACTCTACTGGTGGCCGACGCCTGCTACGCTGCTGGTGGTGAAACACATGGGTCCATATGACACTGATCAATATTCTGAATAACGCAATTCTGGCCTATAGGCCCCTAAATCCTCGGAATAACCGGTAGCACATCTATCCTCGGATGTTGGCCGTAACTGCTACCCTAAGATTATTGACCCTGATCTCTATCATGCTAGTCTCCTGCTGGTGTACTACGATAATTCTTTGCTTTATGTTCGATCTTGTTATAATTGTATCATGTGTCCCGAATCATGCGCTGATGCGGTGTCATCAAATCATGTTTGCTATCTTCTTGTAATGTCTTTATTGCTGATAGTAAAAATCCTTACCCCGCTGTTGGGGTCCTCTAGATCCCATAATAGGCCTCTTGCCCTTGACATTGCCATCATGCTAGTCTTGATTTCGTAATTAACTATAGGCACATCTCACTGTTTTAAGCAAACTAGCTCTAACTGCTTGTCGAAAAAGTAAACAAAATTTTCCCAAATAAGTGATATTCACTGTCCCGATGAAAATATGAAATCGTAGCTATTCTTTGTTGCTATTCTCCGGTGATATCCTCTGTGCTGAATATATTTAACCTCTGGTTTGGTACTGAGTCTACGTTAAGGAATTTTCACATATTCCTTTTTATTTATAAGCTGCATAAGAATCCAATGTTCCCTGCACTATGGTGTTCTCAATGTCCTACATCTTTCTTATTCTTACAGAGCCAAGCCTCCTACTCTGTATCTCTATCAACAAATGGTTGTGATAATATAATCATTAGTATTACCTCTTCCATTGGCACAATTAGTACAACGGATGGTGAAACTCCAGAAAATGCAATGTGGCTCGCTACTCCCTCCTCGAGTGTTGCTAGTCTTTGTTTCTACAAACGGTGCTATATAGTCGATCAAATACTGTGGAGCCTGCTGCGGCTCAGACTCTGCTTGCTGAGCTCTCTGGGTATGAGTCTTATCTCGACTGCATCCTCGTTCCAATATTTATAATATCAAGAGGAGAGCTTATGATCACAGTAAGTGAGATCGCAAACATATATACATATATATAACGTATCACAATACGTATTCATAACATATAGTATTCACGCAAATACTTCAAATCAACATAAAATAATTGTCATAAAAAAAATTTGAAATTTTGAGATATACGCACATATCATCCTCACTCATTCTAGGAATTCCTAACGGACTCTATACGTGAATCCTAGGAAACTCTATCCTAGCTCCACAATTTGACACAGGAATGATCCTAAGGATGCTGGAACTAGAGCTCTGATACCAACTGTGACGCCCCAGGGTTCACACAAGGCTGCAGTCCCAGGTGAAACCCGGATTGTCAAACCTGCCAAGCACCAACCACCATGCTATGACAAGTTTCACCATATAACATATTTATCATTATTTATCATAAAATATTCAAATTTACGGGGTTTTACAACGTACTCCTATTTTCTGGGTGTACGTCAGATTTAGGAGACAGGCAGTCTCAGTTCGGAATCGTACAGGAGCCAGATGATTCTTAGACGGGTGCCTTGCAGAAGGAGTAGAAGAACCAGCTGAAGCGTAGTGGTTTTCTTTCGTAGTAGTAGTTGGACATTAAAACTCTTTTACCGTACTTTTCTTTAGTTGATGTTGGATTTAGTATTTTAACAGTATTTTCTTTATGGACTATGTATTTCTTATTTCCTAGTCGGACTATTTTGTAATAAGGGTATGTTGGACCCATATTTTCATGTCTGGGATGATCTACTATTGATGATATGTCTATTTCTTATTCTGGGTTATCATTATATTCTTGCTATGTGTGATCGGGGACCTGTGGCTTTGTATATTATATTTTTGACGCTTAGTGTATTGGATTGAGAAGAAAAGAAAAGAGAAAAAAATAATAGTGTATATTTCTTCTCAATCTAATACGTCGCGGGCTTGTTCACGTTCTGATTCCCGGGTATTTTAGGAAACAGGGCGTGACAGGTTTTTTTGATGGCCCATGCAGATCACGGTCCCGATTCCTATTAGTGAGAATATAATGGACGATTTGGATACATATCATATTTCATCCGTACGACTACAATTAAGTTCTTATACTATTATCTTAATAACTATGTTTTAATTCCTATTTTCCCAATATATTGTTTTGATTTTAACCTTAGTTATCCTCTTGATCCTCACTATCCCTTAGAACCATGGTGGGTACTCGTCGTAATGGTAACCCATCCAATAGCAGTGGTCATATGTCTGAAGTGGAACCTGTAGGCGTATAAAATTGCCTATAGGTCCCTTCGCACAGCTTGACACGGGGAATCGACAAATCAACGAACCATCGAGTGACGAGGCGACGAGGTCAACAAATTGCACGCGATCAACAGAATGCATTCGCGTGCGGAATCAATCCAACGGTTCGGGGAGTCAATGAGTCGTCCAACCAAGAACGGACTCGGATGAATCGCGATCGAATCAAGATCAGCTTTGGACTCGAACTCAGAAGTGGATTTACTGCCAAATCGGGAATCAAGTTAACAAATCGATTCCAAACCAAGTTAATCACAAACCGGAAACAGCGGAAAAGACCGAAACGAACAACACCCGAGGGGACTCGGTCGAAACCGAGCCACCCCAAGGTGGCTCGGCCTAAGCCGAGCCACCCTAAGGTGGCTCGGTGGCCGAGCCACCCCAGGGTGGCTTGGCCAAGGCCGAGCCACCCTGAGGTGGCTTGGCAGCCGAGCCACCTCAGGGTGGCTCGGCATGAGCCGAGCCACCTTGAGGTGGCCGGCTCCCTCCCCCCCCTCTTGTGTGTGTTGGCCACACGTGCACGGGCATAGTGACGCTTGGCTATAAATAGGAGAGGGGGTTGTTCATTTGAGAATGTTGGAATTTTTGGAGAGAGGCGAAGCCCTGCAGGATTCGAAGCTCCAAACTTAAAAAGATTCAAACTTTGGGACGTCAAGGACTTGTTCATCCAGATCTGGTGCTCGGCGATCGTCAACGCCAAATAAGGCAGGTGTTCGAGAGGACCGTATCTCAGATCTACGTTGATATACTCCGGATCAAAGCTTGGTCTTTGATCCCGAGATTTGAGCGATTGTTTCCTTGGTGAAACAATCCCTCCGGCTATTATTTCCTTGGTGAAATAATACCCGTTATACTGTGTAGATCCGACCGGATCTAGATCTCGCGGTGGTCCACGGATAAACCCCGGCGCAGGCAAACAACCCACGCAAGCGAGCGACCGCAAAACAGAAACTCGTGATTTGTTTGACAAACAAGAGAAAAAGTTGTAATCTTTCTTTTCTTTTATTTTGATTTTCGTTGTAACCGGATCTTATAAAAAGACCGGATCTTTGTAACCGATAAACAGTTATTGAGAGTGCAATGGAATCAATGAAGAAAGACACGATTTTTCCCGTGAACAATCTGGCGACCACAGTGGGAGCCACCGATCTCGCTGCCGAGATCGTTGCGTCGCAGCCGCGGATCTCAATCCCGGTCGTGGAGGAGGTCGAATACGAGTTCGACCAGCAGAAGTTCGAGGAGTTCTTGTCGTCCTCGTCCGGATCAACCTCCCCTCGCAAGTCCTGCAAGTCCAAGAAGTTCTCCTCCAGGAGAAAAGTTCGTTGGTACGAAGAAGTTGAAGCTACCAACGAAGATCTCGCCCCGCTGGATGCCGAAACTGCATCGGGTGAGATCTCTCTAACTTCTAACCAGGTCAGATCTGCTCTGGCCAAATCTTCCGTTGCCGAGGGCGTGGTGACTCTCTCGAAGAGAGCCCGCCAAAGGCAACGTCAACGCCTTGCGAAACAATTCGCAAAGGCAATAGAATCTGTGGACGGGATCCGCTACAACACGGATCTGAAGAACAAAAGAGGCAAGCAACCTCAACAACATATGAGTGGCAGCTCCTCCAAGCCGCCAACCAACGAATGGATCCGCGTCAAACGGAACCGATCAACGCTAGAGGAGCGCATTCGTAAGCTCCGCGCACTATCAGCGCAGGCACGGGCTCAAATTGAAGAAGCCCGTAGAAGGCTACAGAAGGAGGTGACAAAGAAGCCACCACTAACCCGCAAAGTCTGGAGGTCGAAATCCGAAGTGGCGATTCAGGCCAAAGAACAACCTTGGCAACCTTCGAAGCAGATTCAACCTCCGGCGAACCAAACGAAGTCGCCGACAATTCCCATGGCCACTCCGGGAGGTCACGCAGAATCATCCCGGAGAAAGAAGTTAGTTTTGGAGCGCCTCGGCCCACTTCCCGATGGACGATGCAAAGCTCCAGTTCAAGAACGTTTGGGCCCGATGAAGAAGCCCCGAACGGCTCAACATGCTGGGGGTCGCCGTCATTCTCAGCATGACAAGGAGTTCAAAGAAGCTGTGCGCGCCAATTTGCGCATCGAAGTCCAGGAGTCCGTTGAGAACACACGCCCACAAAGGCATGTTTTGAGGCGCGTAACTTTTGAAAGCCCAAAGAAGGCAGGTCGCCCTCAGAAGGAAACGTTATCGTCCGATGACGATGACGTTATACCTGAGAGATCGTACCAACACATGATAGGTTGCTCCGACTTTCATACGGACGAGCTGTACTATCGTGCTGGGGGTACGAGCAGAGCCAGAAAGAGAAGTCCTCATAGGCTCGAAGCTCAATGCCCCTGTTCCAAACTCATTCGGGCGGTATTGTCTGAATGTAACTGCATCAAGACGGTCCCCAAAAGAGTTTCGGTGTTCGAAAGGCTCAGCACTGAAACCCCAAAGCCAAGGCCTAGGCGTTTCCGACGAAGAAGAGCGGTGGATGAAAACAGAGAATTCCCGAGGGTCACCGCTAACATGACCAGCAAAAGGACATCGACACGGGATGATCTCGAGTCGATTCTGAAAGCATCCCGGCATCTAACCCGTCTGTAGTCTGGAGCCATCGCACGAGGAACTTATGGCAGGGTTCGGATAAGACCACCTTCAGAAGATGAAGAATCGGATGCTTGCTCTGCGGTTACGTCTGACAACACCGTATCCAGCAAAGGAGAACCCCGCGAGTCATTTATGATAAGCGCGGAACAAGTGGCCAAGATGCTCGAAGAAGCCATGGCCAAACAACAGGAGAGCTTTAGGCTCGAGATGCAGATGGCCATGCAGACTATGAAAGAGATGCATGAGCAACAAATCCAGGCATTGAGGAACCAACAAGGCGAACCAAGTCGTCATAACTAGAACAATCTGGAAGATGAGGACACAGGTGCAAATGAAACTCGTGATGCCAATAACCCTCTCGTCAATGCAGGGGGTGGTAACGAGGATGCCAACGAAGGTACAGGTGAAAACCTGAAGATCAAAAACCTCGAGAATAAGATCAATATGTTGATTTCTGCTCAAGAGGTGAAGAAGACGGGCATTCCTTGTCCATACCCAAAAGAGTGGGAATCAATCCCCTATCCGAAGAAGTTTAGTTTAATCAACTTCACGCCGTTCGATGGGAAGGGTTCCCCCACTCAGCATTTGATTTACTTCAAATTGCACCTGGGTGTTATCTCCGGCAATGAGCCTCTGATGATGCGGTCATTCGTTGGTACTCTTCGCGGAGCCGCCTTCGATTGGTATCGCCGCCTCAAGCCATGAAGTGTGAATAGCTGGGACGACATAGAGACAAAATTCCTCGCTAACTTCTTCGACGACGACACTGAGATATCCATCGGAACGTTGCTCGACGAGAAGCAAAAGGACGGGGAACCGGTCGAAACCTTCGTCAAGAGATTCCAGAACAAAGCATTGAATTGCCGGGACCCGATCACCGAGGAGTTTATTCTCCAGACTTGCCACAACAACCTCGCATTGGACGTGTTGGAAGTAATGGGAATAGCACCGTCCAACACTTGGAAAGACTTGAAGGTCCGAGGGGAACAAGCCGAACGCTTCCTCCGAAGGAAGAAGGCCGAGAGGAGTCAATCGACGACGAATCCTCCGAACTCAAACTTCGCCTCCCGTGGTAAAGGAAAGACACCCGCAACGACTGTCGATGCTAATCAAACATCGTAACAGTAGTCCCGGAGGCAGCAAAAGACTTCGGATCAGAGGCCTCAAAAAGAGTACTCCTTCAAGGACGAAGATGTTCCAGCCATCTTCAAATCCCTCCTTGACAATAACAAGATCAAGCTCCCACCGATCACTAATCAGGAGGAAGTTGACGATATTACGGATCCGAAGTACTGCGCATATCACAGGAGGATCCTTCACCCAACCAAGGCGTGCTTTACACTCAAGAATAGCATCCAAACCTTGGTTGAAGCCGGTGTCATAACGCTAGAGTAGGCCAGTTGAAAACGGCACAACTCCGACTGTTATAAGAGTATAAACTGCTTCCTGTCACTCCGAAGAGTATACGAGTATAAACTGCTTCTCAATCCTCCGATCGGTATAAGAGGTTAAACTGCTCCCTGATACTCCAATAGGTATATGAGTCTAAACTATTTCCTTTCTTCCACGGGAAGTTCCTAGAGAGTGCCATGCGTGGTATTCCTAAGGATAACCCGATCGTGCAGCTGATACAATGATATACCCAGTGTTGCAAATAAACCTGGGGGTGGATGATTCATGTAACGGAAGTTCCTGGAAGAATGTTAAATGTAATATTCTTAGGGATAACCCAATCATTACAAATTAGGTGATAAGCACTAAACCCCCATTGTGATTTGTATGAGTCAACACTCCCGTTGTAAGTTGTACTCACTCTCACCTCTTACTTGGTCAAACCTTCCTATAGTTAGGGCCACAACCCAAAATCCCCTCTCGATTCCTTCAATGAATGAGAGGCCCACAAATCGAGCGATCAAACCTTCTTACAGTTAGGATCGTTTTAAATCCCCTACTTGGTCAAACCCTCCTACAGTTAGGACCACAACCAAAATCCCATCTCGATTCCTCCAATGAACAAGAGGTCCGCTTTCAAATCGAGTGATCAAACCTTCCTACAGTTAGGGTCATCTCAAGCTCCCGTTTGGTCAAACCTTCCTACAGTTAGGACCAAAACCACAATTCATTCTCGATAAACGAGAAATTCATCTTTAGTTCGGTAATCAAACCTTCCGACAGTTAGGGTTATCCGATTCTTTTCGATTCTCGGGGGAGATCCCACTCTTAGTTTCATCTTTCCGGATTCTGGGGGTGGAGATCCCACCTCGAGTCTCCTCTCCAATTGGGAATAGAATATAAAATTCTTCCTTCCTTGTATTCGGGTTCGCCTTCACCCTAAAAGAAGACCGGGAAATAGAATATAAAACTCTTCCTTTCCCACACCAACATTTTCCAAGAGTTTATCAATCTTGGATTCATCCTAGGTATTTTATCCTGAAACCTAAGCAGGGATAAGTCTGCGCCTAACACGCGCTGTCGGTTTAGTCTTTCACCGATTGAAGAAGACACCAGAGTTCGATTCTGGGGTATTTTATCCCGAAACCTAAGTAGGGATAAGTCTGCGCCTAACCCACGCTGCCGGTTAGTTCTTAACCGTTAAAAAAGAACACCCGTCCGCATATTCAACATTGTGGCAGGTTGTTATTAATAACACCAAAATCCATGCCTTACACGCATGGGGAATTTCATCCTGAATCCTAAGAAAGGATATGTCGACGCCTAACACGTGTCGCCAGTTTAGTCTTTCACCGATTGAAGAAGACACCAGAATCCGAGTCTGGGATATTTTATCCTGAAACCTAAGTAAGGATAAGTCAGCGTCTAATACATGTTGCCGGGTAGCCTATTCCCGTAACAATGGCGAAGTCTACGTATTCGAAATCGTAGCACAAAGTCTAAGGGAGTTCATTCCTTTAGCACAACGTTACATGCGGAACGGATTTAGACAATCCGCATGCTAGCCCGACTCAAACGGTAGTCGGTAAAGGCTAATCAAATCCGTTGAAGGCTGGGGGTTAGCCAAAAATCCTAAAGTCAACGCCTACCACGTGTCGCCGGGTAACCTATTCCCGTAACAAATGGTAAAGTCTATGTATTCAACATCATAGCACAAAGTCTAAGGGAGTTCATTCCTTTAGCACAACGTCACATGCGGAACGGATTAAAACAATTCACATGTAAGCCCGATTCAAACGGTAATCGGTAAGAGCACGTCAAATCCGTTGAAGGCTGAGGATTTGCCAAAAATCCTAAGTCAACGTCTCATACACGTTGCTGTTTAGTCTTTTCACGGGAGAAAGACGAAGTCTACGTATTCAATATCGTAGCACTAAAAGGGTTAACTCTTTTAGCACAACGTCACATGCGGAACGGACTTAAACAATCCGCATGCTAGCCTGACTCAAACGGTAGTCGGTAAAGGCACATCAACCCCGTTGATGGCTGAGAATTTGCCAAAAATTCTATAAAAATGAGTCATTGACGCATCAATTTTATGAATTGGTCTCGTGACTCAAGTATCTGCCACGCTCCAATACCTTAAGAGCTTAAACTGTGTATACTCCAGAAGACGTACGTGTATAAACTGTGTCGGACGTCGAACAATACGTCGCAATGAAGCCTGGACGCCGGACAACGCGTCGCAATGAAGCTCAAACGCCGGACAACGCCGTCAATCGATGATCAGTTCTATGTTGAAGCAACCAACTCGAGCTAAAAAGTTAAGAAATCAAGAATCGACTTCAAGTTCAAAATTTCGACAACGGTCAGACAATAAATGCAGCACCGGAATCCTTACAGACATTCGACAAAGCACCGAATAGCCTGAAAGAATTGAAGGAATCCAAAACAGAAGTCATTCCAAAGTCCCGTTACACCGACTAAAGGTTGGGACAATCACATCCAAAGTATTCCAGACTCTTCTATAAAAGAACGAGACTGAAATACTTTGGAGGGGGTATCTGTAGGCGTATAAAATTACCTATAGGTCCCTTCGCACAGCTTGACACGGGGAATCGACAAATCAACAAACCATCGAGTGACGAGGCGACGAGGTCAACAAATTGCACGCGATCAACAGAATGCATTCGCGTGCGGAATCAATCCAACGGTTCGGGGAGTCAATAAGTCGTCCAACCAAGAACGGACTCGGATGAATCGCGATCGAATCAAGATCAGCTTCGGACTCGAACTCAAAAGTGGATTTACTGCCAAATCGGGAATCAAGTCAACAAATCGATTCCAAACCAAGTCAACCACAAACCGAAAACAGCGGAAAAGACCAAAACGAACAACACCCGAGGGGACTCGGCCGAAACCGAGCCACCCCAAGGTGGCTCGGCCCAAGCCGAGCCACCCTAAGGTGGCTCAGTGGCCGAGCCACCCCAGGGTGGCTCGGCCAAGGCCGAGCCACCTCAGGGTGGCTCGGCATGAGCCGAGCCACCTTGAGGTGGCCGGCTCCCTCCCCCCCCCTCTTGTGTGTGTTGGCCACACGTGCACGGGCACAGTGACGCTTGGCTATAAATAGGAGAGGGGGTTGTTCATTTGAGAAGGTTGGAATTTTTGGAGAGAGGCGAAGCCCTACAGGATTCGAAGCTCCAAACTTAAAAAGATTCAAACTTTGGGACGTCAAGGACTTGTTCATCTAGATCTGGTGCTCGGCGATCGTCAACGCCAAATAAGGCAGGTGTTCGAGAGGACCGGATCTCAGATCTATGTCGATATACTCCGGATCAAAGCTTGGTCTTTGATCCCGAGATTTGAGCGATTGTTTCCTTGGTGAAACAATCCCTCCGGCTATTATTTCCTTGGTGAAATAATACCCGTTATACTGCGTAGATCCGACCGGATCTAGATCTCGCGGTGGTCCACGGATAAACCCCGGCGCAGGCAAACAACCCACGCAAGCGAGCGACCGCAAAACAGGAACTCGTGATTTGTTTGACAAACAAGAGAAAAAGTTGTAATCTTTCTTTTCTTTTATTTTGATTTCCGTTGTAACCGGATCTTATAAAAAGATCGGATCTTTGTAACCGATAAACAGTTATTGAGAGTGCAATGGAATCAATGAAGAAAGACACGATTTTTCCCGCGAACAGAACCGCACCAGCTTTTGTAGATGATTCATTGATTGGTGGCGAATCAGCAGTTCTTGGCTGGGCATTTGCAGCGGGAGCCTCAGCATCAGCCTCCCCATCATCCAGAGTCTAGTGTTAGGGAGTTCCGGTATATGCAGCCTCCTTCTTTCTCCGGTGCCGAAGGGCCTTTAGCAGCAGAGGAGTTTCTCAAGGTCACGGAGACTATCCTTACGGTGACTCGTATTTCCCCTGTAGAGTGGGTAGATCTCATGGATATTCAGCTCACGGACACCGTTCGAATTTGGTGGACTGCAGAGAAGGCTCATTTGGAGAGGTTGATTTCGTGGGAAACCTTCATAGACCATTTCAATAGGAAGTACTTCCTTAGTCGGCTCGGGATGAGCTTTTGCATAAGTTTGTTGAACTTAAGCAAGGAGGGCGAATAGTTGATGAGTACGAGGCTGAGTTTTCTTCTTTGAGCCGATATGCTCCCCACTTGGTTACAGACCCTACAATTAGGAGGCATCAGTTTCAGAAGCGTCTGGACAAGTATATTAGGATGGCTCTGGCAGGTAGAGCTTTAGCGACCCATGATGCGGTATTAGATGCAGCACGCGAGATCGAGAGCGTTCAGAGGGAGCCTGAAGACCCACATGTGATTCAAAGAAGAATATCAGTAGATCCAGCCCAGAATATCGAGCATTCTCCGAGATAGCAGCAACATGCCCCGCAGAGGCAGCATCATTCTCAGCGTCAGCCACTTCCTCATGTGCATCCCTATCAGCACCCTGGAGTGCAGACCCATGGCCAGTCTTCGGTGAGGTGTTCTTATTGTAGATACCCTGGGCATACCGAGCAGGAGTGTCGCAGGCGTCATCATCTGTGCTATGCCTGTGGATCCTCCAACCATATTAGTCGAGACTGTCCACAGCGGCAGCATGCCCGCTTGCCCCCACCTCCAGTACGAGCGGATCTTCCAGCTCCACCTCGATCAGACTCAGCAGCTCCAGCTCAGCACGGACCTTATCCTCAAGCAGGGCCTCTTCCTCCATAGCAACAGGTTTATCAAGAAGCACAAGGGCAGCAACCGCATCGACAAGTGTTTATGATGTCAGCCGTAGAAGCTGAGGCGAACAACCAAGTTATTCATCGGTAAGAATAGTTCATTCTTAGTTCTATTTGCATATGAACTTCCTTATTTCGTATTGCCTGATGATATTATGATAGGATTTGTTTATGAGTGCTAGCCTAAATGCATTTTCATCCTCCTATAATAGGCAAGGTTCTTGTTTATTCCGTTCTTGCTTTATCACCCTTTGACTCGGGGTTTCCTACTGTTTCTTATCTCGTCGATTTACGAATACCCACTCTTGTTCCGTGTCTTTGTCTTTGGGTTTAATTCCGAGGACGGAATTTGTTTTCAGGGGGGTAGGATGTAACTACCGTAATTTTTTGATATGTATTTAAACAATTTTCTAGTATTTAAAATATTTTATTTATTTTATTAATATTTTTTCCTAATTTCTGAAATTTTTATGAGTTTTCAAAATAAATAAATAAATAAAAATATTGTCTTGTAATTATTAGCTCTGCTAAATGTTAATATTTTTATAATTATTTTTATCCATTGATATTATTAATAATCTTATTATTATTAATGTAAACTTGAGCTTATTACATTAGTACATATACAAATATATAAATATTTAGTTGTTAATTATTTATTAATATTATTCTATGTTTAATTATTATTCTGAATATCTTGCCAAATATTCCCATAATCTTCTCCCTCCAATCACTCCTCAACCACGTTTATCTCATTCCAACTTTATTCACTTAAATTTCTCCTCTTCCTCCAATAATACACCCTCTCTCTCAGTTGGACATTAAAACTCTTTTACCGTACTTTTCTTTAGTCGATGTTGGATTTAGTATTTTAACAGTATTTTCTCTATGGACTATGTATTTCTTATTTCCTAGTTGGACTATTTTGTAATAAGGGTATGTTGGACTCATATTTTCATGTCTAGGATGATCTACTGTTGATGATATGTCTATTTCTTATTCTGGGTTGTCATTATATTCTTGCTATGTGTGATCGGGGACCTGTGACTTCGTATATTATATTTTTGACGCTTAGCGTATTGGATTGAGAAGAAAAGAAAAGAGAAAAAAATAATAGTGTATATTTCTTATCAATCTAATACGTCACGGGCTTGTTCACGTTCCGATTCCCGGTTATTTTGGGAAGTGGGGCGTGACATAGGTATTTGATTGTAACCTGAATATCCATCCAAGAAACAATAAAACTCGTGTCATGCTAAGCACTTTAACATTTGGTCTATAAATGGAAGAGGTGTTTGCGTCGGGAACAAATTTTCTTGTAGTTTCCATTAAATCATTCAATAGAAACAAATGAATGAGCTTTACATGTGTATAACTTTTTTTTATAAAGAAATAAAAAATGTATTCCCTAGAAACACACACAGAAACTCCTACGTAGTAGCTCCTGCTTACGTGAGATCTTTACCTGTGCCAGGAATGTGTTATCCGTGGACCACTAAATCAACGTTCCAAATTGGATATGAAGAAGGTGAAAAGTTAATGTTTTGACGGGGAAACAAGAACTGAAGTGAATATCTTAGCAAAGTAAGATGAACACTTTCTCAAGAACAAGTCCAAGCTTGAACTCAAGGATAACACTAGAAGGCTATTGGTATGCTTGAAAGTGGATGAGGAACTCTCTCTCTTGGTCTCAAAATTCACAAAAAATGTCAACTTCTTTCTACTATCTGCTCTCCAGTCAACTCTTCGTCGTCTCTTGGTAGCGTGCACAAGTGTGTAGGAGGGCTATATATAGCCATTAGGAGCCACAACTGTCAAAAAGAAGTTGAAACACTTGGTGGTCACTGTCTCATTTGGGCGAGATAGTGCCCACTGTCTTAGCTAAAGGAGACAGTGGCAGAGCATTTGTATCCGCTACCCACTATCTTAAATTGTGTTATACGCCATAATTTTTGTTGGTAGTGGGCATATTTTCAGGATGTAACTGTCTATGAACATTCCCAAGTAGTTATAGATCCTAACAGACCCTGCAAAACTCGATAAAATTGTCAGCAAACATGGGATGTTGTCTCGCAATTGGCGAGACAACTACCACTGTCTCGCATATGCGAGACAGTGAACACTGTCTCGCAAATGCGAGACATTGGATGTTGTCTCACCAACTGTGAGACAGCTTCAAGTCCATTTTTGCACTTTTTGTATTCTTCTTTGCTTCCTTTTACTTTGGCTAGTCCTCTCTGACTTAAATGATGACGTTCTTCATCTTCTCCATCTTGAGCTGTGTTTGGGACCTATAAGTAATTTTGATGCCTATAGATACCCCCTCCAAAGTTTTTAGTCTCTTCAGTATTTTATCGAGGAGTCTAAAATACTTTGGACATATTAGGCCCTGCTTTTGCCAAACATTGGATTGTGTAGAAGGACCCATAAGTGGCTTTAGTTTCTTGACTTCTGGCACAGCGATGTTGCTGACCATTGTTGAAATCTAGAATTAAAGTTAATGTGTTGACTTTTGAGAAGTTGAATTATCTCGTGTCATTGAGTTGATGCTAAACTGATCATCTTTGTTAGGAGCTCGTAGTTGAATGGCAATTGAACTCTCAGGGGTATTTTTGGAATAAAACCACCCTGAGCCGAATCTTGGTGTAATTGCTGGTGTATAATCGGATGTTGACTTTTGCTGAGGTGTAACTATAGTTTATACTCGTATGGAGCTGGAGTTTATGCAGTTTAAGCTCTTAAGGTGTTGGAGCGTGGAGAAGCAGTTTATACTCGTATACTCATCGGAGTCTATACAATTTAATCTCTTAAGGCGTTGGAGCATGAAGAAGCAGTTTATATTTGTATACGCATCGGAGTCTACATAGTTTAAGCTCTTAAGGTGTTGACATGGAGAAGCATTTTATACTTGTATACTCATCGGACTAGCACGGAGACACAAGAGACATGCTGAGAATGCATAGGACTCTCGCCGGGTTGACCCTTTGTGCAAGACAATCTGCACCATCTCGTGTGTGTGAGACAATTTACACTATCTCACATGTGCGAGGCAATGTCGACTATCTCGTACGAAGTCGGTCAGTTTGGTCGAGACTTTTTAAGTCCAACTTTGTGGTGTTTTGGCTATATTTTAGTCACCCGTTTGAGTTCGAAAATTCTTCAAAAAAACCTATAACAGAGATTCCCAAACCCCTTTCCTCCTTAATCCTTCATTTTTGTCCAACAAGAGGTCTCCACCTAGGGTTTTCGACATTCTCTTCGAAGGTTTGATCTCTTTCCTCACATTTTTCTTCACCAAGTCTTGTTTCCTCTTGATTCTTGATAAGAATCGAACATAGGGTTCATATTTTGAGCTATTTTGATCTTTTCTTTGAGATCCCACCACAAAACCCTAACTTTCTTTTGGTTTTAGGTCAAGATCATATCTTTTCATCATGTCTCCCAAGAGATCGCATGTTCCTAATGGTAGATCAGCTACCAACCATCTAAGAGGGACGAGGCCACGGCTTCATCCTTCAGAGGTGAGTTTTTTTTTTACAGTTTTGTCAATTCTAAAGTTAGGATTTTGACTAGGTTTCCTCATTTGTTCTCCTCCGTGAGGTATTTGGGAAGAGCTAGTATCCTCCTTTGTGGGGATCAATGCTTAATAGATGTGTTTTGCTTGGCCAAAACACATCCTAATGCAATAGGGATGGCTTTATGATGTCTCGCAATTTGTAAGACAAGGTATATTGTTATGTCTTTGTGGGATGGTGTACGTTGTCTCTCATATGCGAGACAGTTGTGGCCGTCTCGCAAATTACAAGGCTGTGACTCTGCCGTGCGAATTTGCAAGATTAGCTTAATTCCCTATTTTTCCTTAGAACTGTTCTTTCACTGCGTTCTGATATGTTCCTCTTTTGTTCATCGTAGTTAATTTCCCGCCGATGTTGTTTTCTCCCCGTGCAGTGAGTGGTCAGAACAACATTGCATATGCCTCTTCTAACGAGATGCCCATCATCAATGAAGCTCCTTAATTTGATCTCAACGGGTCAGAGGATATCCCTAAGTTTGTACGAGAGTGGAGTCATCGTACACTTCAATGAATGATCACTGATGCACCACTTACCAATGATCCGGACACAACTTAGCCCCTGAGAAAGCCCAATTATATGTTCAGTGACTCCGTTGAGGATCTCGACGTTCTTGCTTGCGGCTCAGAATAGTGGCTAAATGAGTATGGTGGGAACTTTAGATTCCTCCCTCTGATTCCTCGACATTACTCCTTTTTTCATTTGCGAAAGTTAGCAGTGACCAGTGAGATGTCTTGGCGTTTGACCGAGGACCAGGAGAGAGTTCATTGTGGGTTCATTAGCCAGAGCAAGACTCTATGTTCAAGTGATCGGGCCTCCATTCTTGGACTTCATCCTGGGGTATTAGGAAAGAATGAAGTGCCATAGAATGAATTGATGATCAACGCGGACACTGTAAAGAACCGCCTTGCTAGGTTAGGTAGGGAGTTGCCTATCAAGAGCTTTAGACGTTATGGCTGGATTCACTCGTCTGCTAATAGGTGGTGGACAAGGATGACGAGTTATGTACTCAGTTGTTGGGGCAAGGAGTTGAGTGAGAAGGGATTATATATCCCCATTCGAGCTAGTATGTATGACCTCCCTATAAGTGTGAACCACTTCTTTGCACTGATCAAAATATATAACCGAGATACGAATACCTTTCTCACCAAAAACAAAGAGCTAGGCCTTCATCTCCATGAAATAATGAAAAATATCCAGATTGGCAATAGGGGATATTCCCTATCAGGAATACTTCCCCACTAATCACCAGCTAAATCTGATGAAGATGGTCGGCTCTGCCAAATATGACAGATTGTGGGAGTTAACTTGTCATTATCAGACTGTAATGGCATATGCATATGTGAAAGCCAAGAAGAAATTCCCACAAATTAGCTTGAAGCAATGTGCCAACTATCTTTTCAAGCATCTTGAAGATCATTTCGGCAATGAAGTCTGCGAGTTGACCCCTTTGATCCCCTTCTGAGACCAATAGGCTGATAGTGAAGATAGATGTTCAATCTTACACTACTCCCTCAGTAGAAGGTAAATTCCTAAGGGGAACCAAGTTCAAAACATTTTTATGGCATGCGCAGAGGCGGATCAAGCCGACAACTCTTTTGGCAGGGTATTTAGCCATATGGCTAAAGAAATACATAGTGCCGAAGCAAACCTTCAAACGCGCTGCCTATTGAAGTCGTGTTTCCGACCGTATAATTAGCGGTTGGGCGTAAGCATTCTTTGATCGAGGAAATGATTGCCTATATCCATAGCAGGCTTCATCACTTGGCCACCACATTCACGCAAGAAGGAAACAAGCATTCAAGTGATATTCCAACCTCTAAGATAGAGTTTTCATACACCTATCTGATGGTGTGACTCATCCTTCACCGACCTAATTTGATGATAGCTCCTGGGGTTGCGGATACAGATATTCCCATATTACAAATCTTGGAGAAATGCAAATAGGAGGCCCATCAATGATATGAAGTGACTAGGCAGTTCGGATTCACAAGTGCTGTGAGTATTTTAAGTGTTTCCCTCAGTTCTCTGGCCATTACAACGAGCTGCTTGTTGATGAGGAAGAGCCCAGGAAGAACATGACCATTTTGGACGTGGGCTGCTTCCGTTAGTTGATGAACATTCACCTTAGCTATCTGGTTTTCTGGGTGATGAACATGTGCAGCATCGAGCGTTACTTCCCTTGACGATTCGCTCGTCAGTTTGGTTATAATGAACTGTACATTGGGAATTCGAACAAGAGGTTGAAGATTCATAGAGGTCTCATTGACGCGGCTCGTGCGTGATTCTAGAGCATAGCTGGTTGCATGGGTGCTAAGTTTAATCTTCCTGCTACAGAGCCTCAGTTACAGATAACCTTCTTATGCTACAAATGGCTCATAGCCGTCTACACTCACACTAAGAAGAAGAAGATTTCAGAGCTGTACGTGGAAACAACCTTGAGGCTTGCCACTAAAGCGGTTTGAGAGGCTGTACTTTCTAGAAAGGGGAAGAAGCCTGTTGAATCCTCCGACAAAGGGAAACAAGCTGCTGCTCCTGATGAAAGTGAGGAAGAACTCTTCACGGATGTATCTTGGACATCCAAAGAAGAAGGTGAAGCCGGGGGTGATTAAGAAGAAGGTGTAACGAGCCTCCCACCTTCTTTCTTCTCAGGAGGGGGTGCGAGCTCACTCGTTGCTCATAGGACTCGTCGTTCTAACCCATCAAAGTCTCCAGAACGAGCATTATCCCATCCAAGCTCTAGGGAATGGGAGTTCACCAAGAAGTCCTCTCTCAAAGAGAGAGTTATTCTCACATCTTCCTACCGGATGACGATGGAGGTTCACAGTGGAGATGAAGAAGAAGAAGAAACCGAGCCTATTGAAACTAGGCTTGTTAGTAGGAAAAGATCTCGACCTTTGGCCCAAGTTCAAGCTCAAGCTAAAATTCAAACTTCTCCTAAGGCTGAGCTCTGCACCAAATTCTGACAAGAGAGTGTTTCTCTTTCTGAAGGACATGGTCCAATGAAAAGGAGAAAGAAGGTCGCGTATAAGCCACACACCACAATACCTACATCTAAAAAATTGCCATTCAGTGATATTCCCGTTGAGGGAGAAGGAGGTAACATCTCGCTCTTATGTTGCTTTTAACACTTCATCTTCAAGTCCATTGAACATATTCTTCATTCAGAGGGGATCACGAAGAGGGTGAGATTCCATACGAATCTACTTCTCTTGGACTTGTTCATTCTGAGGAATCGGGCTTCACTCAACAGATGCACGAGGCTATGAATGAAGAGCCCTCAGATGTTAAAGTTGCTATGGAGTCCAGGTTTCAATTCGATCCCATTGTTGAAGTCTCTCCTAAAGCCTCCAGCCCAGGTATATCTCACATAGATACTACCTTATATGGGTGCCACTTAAGAGAGTTGAATGACTCAGAATTTGTACCTCCTTTTAATTGTTTCTGTACTTCGTGCTCTTTTAGAGAATTTGAAGGAAGCAAGTACAGGTGCTGGAGTTGCGGAACATGCAGAAGCAACTAGAGGTAAAGTTGATCCTACTTGACATGGATTCCTACTTTCTCTTTTTGTACTCAAAATTTAGCTTTTGCTCCAGATGTTATCATGGAAGAATCAGCTGAGGAGGAGGCTGTTCATGGTGATGCTGTTGAAGATTTTGATGAACATGACCTTGATCAGATGAGAAGCCTCTCTGAAGCTGACCACAAGTTAATTTTCGATATGCTATCGGAACCGGGTCGAAGTTAAGCTGCAGGACCAACCTTTGAAGCTGGTTCATCTGTAGGTATGCTTCTTATTCCAAAGTCATTTTTACTCATTTTTTCATTTAGAGTAAATATGTGAGAATTTTGATTTTAGGACTAGCCTCTGATGCTGATATGACTACAATCTCAGAGGCTTCAGAATAACCCAAAACTTTGGGTACTTAGCGCGATATTGCTAAAATTCAATCATCCACTTTCTAGTCTGGAGTTGTCACTCTCTCGGACCCGATGATCATAGAAGTCTCAGCTATAATCGAGGCTAGTCTGGTTGCTCAAGTCATGAAACCAACTGATGAGGCTGATGCGCCTATGACTATTGCATCTGAAAAAGCTCCAGCAATTCATGTGGCTGAGTTAGCAGGGTCAGGACAAGAGCGCTGAGCTGAAGAATCTTCTGCCGGCATCGGTATGCTTTCTCCTACAGTTGCTTTAGAATACCAAATAGTGGAACCATCCTTAATAACTTTTGAAGTGCTTATTTCTTCTTCTCTTGCAACACTTCCTTCATCGCTATATGAATCTATCAAGGCGCTGATGTCGGACGAAGATCCGGATAGGGCCGTCATTTGCACGGAGGTCTATAACTCCACTTCTTTATTAAACATGATAATCGATAAAATCCTTCAAAAAGGGTTGTCCTTCAAAAATTTCAGGTGACCTCTAGATCGACATGTGATAGAGATTAGGGAAGAAGGATATGCAGACTTGGTTGATTCCACCATAGCACACTTAGCCTGCTTAGAGCAGGAGATCCAAGAGTTGAACGAACTCCGGACTACTGGTGCTTCCTCATATGTAGCTGCTCATATAGAATCGAGGCTAAAGGCATGGCGTGATACACAAATGTCTATTGGACTTGAACTCTGAAAAGTATGAAGTCGTGTGATGTAGATAGAAGTAGGTCTCTCCAATAAAGCAAAAACCAGGACTGACCTGCTTCGATCTCTAGAGTCAAAAAACGTAGAAATATCCTACCTTGAGAAAGAACTTGAAGAAGCTAAAGATGCTCAGGCCATTTTGGAAAGTGATTTGGCTGGTGTGGAGAGAGCTAGCACGCAGATGCTCGAGAAGCTGAAGCCTCAGAGAGAGAAGCTAGTTGAAATGGTACAAGAGTTCACTAAGGACTTAACCACCACTGAGGACTCCCTAAAAGCTGGTCTGAAGGTGGAGCTTGAACGTGCTTATGAAGAGAAACTCTCCAAGCTAAAGGAGAAGATTTGTAGTTGTAAATTATCTATAGACTAATAGCACCGCTTTTGTATCTTTTTTATTTTAGTTTATGAATAAAATAAACTTTTTTTATCATTTACACTCTATGATTACTCATTCTGTATGGAATAAATAAACATAATATCCATAGGATTTTTGGCAAACCCTCAGCCATCAACAAATTTATAAGCTTTTACTGACTATCGTTTAAGTCGAGTTAGCATGCAGATTATCTAAGTCTGTTCCACATGTAACATTATGATAAAAGAATAAATTCTCTTAGACTTGGTGCTACAATATCGAATACGTAGGCTTTGTTATTCTTACAGGAATAGATTACCCGGCTACGTGTGTTAGACGTAGACTTATCTATGACAAAGGATTGAGATAAAGTCCCATATGCATGATAGGCATAGATTTAGGTGCTACGATATTTAATACGTAGACTTCATTATTTTTACGGGAATAGACTATCTGGCTATGTGTGTTAGACGTAGACTTATCTCTAATAAGAGATCGAGATAAAGTCTCATATGCATGAAAGACATAGATTTAGGTGCTACGATATTGAATATGTAGACTTCATCATTCTTACGGGAATAGACTATCCGGCTACATGTGTTAGACGTAGACTTATCTCTAATAAGAGATCGAGATAAATTCCCCTATGCATGAAAAACATAGATTTATGTGCTACGATATTGAATACGTAGACTTCATCGTTCTTACGAGAATAGACTACCCATTAATGTGTGTTAGACGTAGACTTATCTCTAATAAGGGATCGAGATAAAGTCCCTAATGCATGAAAGGCATAGATTTAGGTGTCATTAAGTTAGTAATAACAACTCGCTACACGTGTAGACATTTGGAATTTGGTGTCTTCTCTTGGGGTAAAGATGAACCCTATTATGTCTCATCTTGGGGTAGAGATGAACTCGGTGTTGAAGGTAAAGAAGGTACTTTTTTATCTTTCTCTCTAACGGTAACTCCTTATTCATGTGAACTTAGAGTTGAAGGATTCTAGATGCACATGCATCAGAAAATCTAGAAGGAAACTTGAGTGGGATCCCACTCCGAGAATGATATATGAGCCATGCTACGTGCCGTTGACTCAGAAAAGACCTTTTAACTCACGTGAGCAAAAGGTGGAATTTGGATAACCCTAAACCATCTGAAGGTTTGATTACCCAATTAAGAGTTTGAGACGATCCTAACTGTCTAAAGGTTTGATCGCTCAAGTTTGAGTGGACCTCTAGTTCATGGAAGGAATCAAGAGGGGATTTTGATTTTCGCCCTAACTGTCTGAAGGTTTGACCAAGTGAGAGTTTGGAATGACTCTAACTGTCTGAATGTTTGATCATCTAATTTGAGTAGACCTATTGTTCATGAAAGGAATTAAGAGGGGGTTTTGGTTTTAGCCCCAGCTATCTGAAGGTTTGACCAAGTGGGATTGATGATAGTACAAACAATGAGCATAGTTCTAGATACCATGGTTTTCTTGTAAACAAGGACAAAGTGGGAGTTTTGGTGTCAAGTTCTATATAGTATTTACTTGCGAAATCCTAACACAAGGAGTTTGCTAATTGCTAAGGATCAGGAATTAATACAAAGTGGAATATTGAGTACTACGTCAGGACTTCAACAGTAGGAGTGTTAAATGCTTGGACACAGCGGGAGGATGTATGTGTTTAACCATGGAAGAAGGAAAGAAGGTATTTTCTTATCTTTTGCTTTTCTTATGGCTAATGATTTTGATTTGATGGACCCACTGTCAATTGATTGATTAGTGAGGGATTTTGAAGTGGAGGACTATAAATTGTCGGACACTCAACAGTTATACAGTAAGAATTTTATTGGTGAAAATTAAAAGAGTGATCAAAGAATTTCAGTGGCAGGGTTGATGAAATAATTCTGGCCATTGGAAATAATCAAGGACTACTGGTGAAGGAAAGAAGGTATTTTATTATCTTTTGCTTCACTAGAAGATTCTTGTCCTTAAGAAAATACTGATGACCAAGATGGATTTGAAAACATTTAGAAGATTTGTTCCAATTATATTGAAGCCAATGAAGTGTGCTTCATCTGTAAAGGAACTTAGAGCTACAGTGGGAGAATACTACCTTAAATAGTCAATTGATGTCAGGTTATCCTTAAGAATACTATGCATAATATTTTCTAGAAACTTCCCGTTGGTGGGCAACACTGCCATTATGTGCATGAATATGTACAACATGTACAATAATTCAAGTTGTGTGCATCAAATAGGTTATCCTGAATGCACTAAAGATAGTACTTTTTAAGGAACTTTCCATTAATTGGCATCATTATCTTATCACCATCTTGGGTGATCAATCGATATGCTTCGTTTGAGCATACTGTCTCTACTATAAATGGTACTTCCCATTTGGGTTGGAACTTACCTTTCTTCTTTGAGTTGAGTATCATTGGTCGTCAAACAGTAAGTACCAAGTCTCTCTCTTTGAAGACCCAATGTCAGACCTTTTTGTTGTTGAGCTTCCAAGCATTTCTTATCTAACATCTCAAATTCTTCGAGACATTTTTGACGTTGTTCTTCTTTCGTCATCCCTGTTGCAAGAACGATGCAAAGGGATGGAATCTAGATCTCCAAGGGAAGGATAGCCTCGCACCCATATTCCAAAGAATATGGCATTGCTCAGTAGGTGTGCGGACCATGGTACGATAGACCCAGAGGGCCTCACCAAGTTTATCATCCTAATCTTGCTTATTGGTTTTCACTAGATTCATCAAGATTTTGATGATGGTCTTGTTGAATACCTCAGCTAAACCATTTGTAGTGGGATTATAAGCTGTTGATGAGACATCTTGAGTTCTAAACTTTCCACAGAATTTGATGAACGAGTTGCTGACAAATTAAGGTCTGTTGTCATGCATGATTTGACTTGGAACACCATATCAGTAGATAATATGATGCTTGATGAACTTAATGACGTCGCTCGTCTTTACTTCTCTAAGTGGAATTGTTTCAACCCACTTAAAAAATTATCGATGATTGCCAAAATAAAATGGTCACCTTTAACTGAATGAGGGAAAATAGGACCAAAAATGTCCATTCCCCAGGTCTCGAATGGCCAAGATTTTGCCAAAGGGTGTAGATGCTTCGGTGATTGATGCATGTAGTTGGCATGTATCTGACATGCATATCACCATCGAGCATACACGACTGCATCATTGACCATGGTTAGCCAATAGTAGCCCAATCTTATAAGGTGATCACATAGTTTAGGACTAGGTTGATGTGCACCAGAAGTTCCATCATGGGCTTCCTTGAGAGCTTCTTCTGCCTCCTTGGTTGAAAGGTATTGAAGTAACAAGTCGTCATATGTATGGCCATAGAGCGTCTGGGTTGCTGCATTATATTAAAACCTTGGCACCCTTCATCGGACTGAATCTCTTTCTTTTACATCTTCCGGCAAGATGTTGTATAATACATAGTCAATAATTGGAAAACGCTAGTCTCGAGGTTCAAGTTTGATTCTGGTTGCGTGCAACTCTTTGATATCTAGGGCACAGACTGGTATGAAAAGCTGATGAGTCCTTACAGTGACTAGTTATTCCATCTCAGGAGGCTATGCTAAAGAGACTGTTAGTGCTGCTAATGCATCTGCTTAAGCATTTTGGAGGCGTGGGATGTACTCAAAGAAGTCTTCAAACGATTCTACTATCTCAATAGTTGCTTTGTGGTATGGGATCAGGTCTTGGTTCCTGACTTCGTATTCTCCTCGAACTTGGTTGATTATCAACTGAGAATCACCAAAAGGTTCAAGGTATTCCACCTACAGCTCTTTAGCAAAACTGAGTCCAATAACGAGTGCATTATATTCAACTACATTGTTGGAGTATGGCCTAATCAATAAATAGGCTCGAGATATCACATGTTTCTCTAGGGAAACTAGGACAACTCCGAATCCTGAAGAAATCTTGGAAATTCCAGGAGTACTTGTCACATGAGTTGTTCGAGAGGCACCGTCAAAATATAATTGCCACACTTGCGGATGAGAGGTAGTGTTGACATCGTGGGTTTAATCCGACAAATATTCATATAGCTCAGCTTTGTCCTTCATGGGGTGAACCGCTAGAAGATTATAAATTGTTTGTCCTTTGACCGACTTTTGTTGTTTAAAGTGGATGTCATACTGTGACAGAAGTAGGGACCATCTCACTAATCACCAATTCATGGATGTCATACTGTGACAGAAGTAGGGACCATCTCACTAATCACCAATTCATAGAAGCTAGTTGTGTCTTGAACACCCGGATTGGGTTAACGTTGGAAATAACGTAAATTATCTGTCTAACTAAATAGTGTCGCATCTTTTGAATTGCAAACACCAAGGCAAGGCACTCCTTCTTAATCATTGGATATCGAGATTTAGTACCTACCAACTTTCGGCTCAAATAATAAACTGCCTGCTTGTGACCATTGTCATCATCTTGTGCTAATAGAGCACTCAACGAATGGTTCATCGCTTTGACATAAATCAAGAACGATCTCCCTGACTTTGGTACGACGAGGTTAGGAGGATTTGATAGGCATGCCTTAATGTCTTCAAATGATTTCTAACAAGCATCGTCCCAAACAAATGACACACCTTTTTTTGTGAGCTTGGAGAATGGTTAAAACTTCCCTGTGAGGTTTGAGATGAACTGACAGATGTAGGTCACTCATCCTTGTAACCCTCTGAGTTCCTTGAGATTTCTTAGAGGTTGCAATTCATGGATCACCTTTACTTTATCAGGATCAATGTGGATACCTTTCATAGTGACGACGAATCCGAGGAACTTACCATTGGACATTCCAAAGAAAGACTTGGTAGGGTTCATCTTTAATTGGTGACTTCTCATGATTTCGAACATTATACTCAAGTCTTTTATATGGTCGTTTTTACTACGGCTTTTAATGACCAAATCATCAACATAGCACTCGATAATTTTTTGAAGATGTTCTTAAAAAATCTTCATCATGGCTCGTTGATAGGTAGCACTCGCATTCTTTAGACCGAAGGGCATGATGGTGTAGCAGAAGATACCAAGTGGTGTTCTGAATGAGTTGTATTTTTTGTCATATGGATACATCTTTGGTTGTATCCTGAGAATCCATCCATGAATGACATTCTCTCAAACGCACATGTGTTGTCTATGATGATGTCTGTGATGAGGAGAGGGAAATCATCCTTCGGACAAGAGGCATTCAGATCTCTAAAGTCGATATAGATTTTGATTTTTCTATTCTTTTTTAAGGACTGAAATAATATTCACCACCCAATCTGGATGTTGCTCTTCTCTGATGAAGCTTGAGTCAATTAACTTTTTAACTTTAGCTTCAATTGCCTCCATGATTTGCGGACGAAATCGTGTTTGTTGTTGCTTGACAGGTTTGACATTCAGTTTGATGTTGAGTCGATGCATAGCCACATTAGGATCGAGTCCTAGCATGTCTTCATAATTTTATGCAAAGACATTAATATATTCCCTGATGAGGGCAATCGGTTCTTCCTTTTCTTTTGGTGGGAGATTGTCGCTGATGAATATGGGATTTGGATTTGCTTCATCACCCATGCTTACTTGAGTCACATTATCCTCAGTAGGAGGTTTCTTTGCTTGAATCTATTACCATACTGGATGTTTAAATGATGGATCAAAGGATCCTCCCAGACTGGCAACTAATCATCTTCCTCTACTTTTGTAGGGTTAATAGTGACCATGTTTGACATCGGGCCTTTGAACATTTCTCCAAGGCTAACATCAGAGTCCCAAGTTGGAGAATCTGATGAATGTTCATCTTTATTTGGATCAAACTATTGATTCTTGATCTACTAACAACATTCATCAGAGGATGAAGAAATATAGCCTAAACCCCTCCTCTGCTCATAATAGTTATCGAGCTTTCCTTTTGGTACATGAGAAGGTCGGGGTGGAACCCTAGTACCTCAACCAAAGCAAAGGCCGTCTTCGAGTATAAGGTTGTATCCCCATTTCTTAATATAGTCACGTACTTGTGAACTATAGCTGAGGAAATGCCAGCCAGGTTCTTCATCATTGTTGAAGGTCTCCCAAAAGGGATTTAGTAGCAAAAATGACTCTCCTTTTTTGAATATTATCTCTTTCCCACCCCTTGCCTTTGTAGGAAGGACAAAAGTTGTCCCAAATGAGTCTTGGACACATTTCTTCATCATGCAAGACGATTGAAGTGGTACATGTATGCTAGGATTTCTATATAGTCCCTGCATTACATCATCAGGACAAGGTACATACCCTAAATCATCATTTATTATATAACTACAATCAACAAGTTGCCAGTTACAACTTCCATCTGACGATTCACCACCGTCAAGATCGATTACAAAGAGTTCTATGTCATTAAATACAATACCTTCATCGTAATCGAGCCCGACTTCGGTATCAACTTCTTCTCTGTTGTCTGTACCATGGGTCGACGGTTCAGTATCAGAATCAGTACCATATAAAAGGGAATTAGTGAAATAATTCTCTAACCCCTTAAATGGTTGCTTGTCCGTGACTACCGTCTTGACTTGATTATCAGTGTCAACATATTTCAAACACTGATGGAGTGTGGAAGGAACTATAACATTATTATGGATCCATGATCGATCCAATAGTAAGTTATACGAGGTCTCTATATTTATAACGTAGCACGTGATCTCAGACTTCAAATCTCCAAGTTGGCACTTCACTCGGATTTTACTCAATATCTGAACCTACTGGTATTGAATCTATAGATAACAGTGTTTGTAGAAGCCAATTTGATAGTGAGAATTCCGAGATGGTACATCAATCAGAGTGGCATGACGCTGACTGTAGAACCTGGATCAACTTGGATTTGGTTGACAGTGGTCGAGCCAATGTACCCGGTAAAATACAAAGGCTTGTCATGCTTTGAGTTCCTCACTTGCATGTCATCCCGAGTGAAAGTGATGTAAGGGAACTGTTTGGCCACCAAATTGCAATGTTGAGTTGAGGGTTCTGGTTCCTCAAGGGCTGGTTTGATCTGAGTGAGGAAAACATTAGAATCAGCCAAAGCTTCTTTCAAAGCCTCGCTGGTGTCTTTAGAATGATGCAGCAACTCAAAAGAGTAATCCTTGCTGGATGTTAGACAGTTGATCCATAACATCGAAGTGAAATGGAGCGTTTGAACTCTCCAGTTTGCCTCTCCCAATCGGTCGATTGAATAGAGACTACTTCGGATTCTGAACTTCTTTGTTCTTAGGTTCTTTATCTTTTTTCTCTACCTTAGCTTCCTTCTGTTTAGTGGTTGGCTACTGTTGGGCTTTTCAGAAGTCTTAGGAGGTATCGTAACCGCCCCCAGTTCAGTTAGAGTCTTGCCATTCTGATCAAAAACTTCTGGGTATTTGTACTGGTATTTGTTCCCACTCCTGGTGGCAAAGATTGGCTCTCCATCATCTACCAAGACTTCATACTTGTCTTCAGAAAGTGAAAGGATTGGGATATCCTTGTCATCTTTCTCTGGAATTACTGAGGTAGGACAACAAGACTTGCCTTCTTTTTTGGACTTCTTCTTGGAGGAGGATCATGTCCACTGTTCATCATTGAGGAGATCATGATGAACCCACAAGATTTTGCCAATAGAGGCTGTATGCGGAACGAACCCCTTCTGATGTTGCCTATGTGGTCATCATTGACTGTCTTCATCTCTACATTTGAAACGAGTTCTTGTTGGAACTATGATAATAATACGGATCCAAAGCTGATAGACACCGTGTTTGCTCCCATCTTCTTTTCCTTTGATGGATTTACAGTTATAATGCCGGTATCAACTAAGGCTTGGATTCTATCCTTAAGTACAAAAAAATCCTTAGCGGGGTGATGAATCCTCCTGTAATATGTATAGTACTTTGGATTGGAGGTCTTTTTATCATCTTCATAATCTGTGATTAGTGGTAGTTTGATTTTTTTTTTTTTGTCGAGGAGGTACTTAAAGATGGCTAGAACTTCATCATCTTTGAAGGAGTACGCCCTCTCGAACATTAGATCAGGAGTTCTTTGTTGCCTCTGGGTTTGCTGTTGAGGCTGTAGCTGAAACTATGACTGATGTGGTGATTGCTGCTGTGGTTGTTGTTGTAACATTTGATTAGCATCAAAAGCATTCACCGGTTCTTTTCCTCTACCCTTAGGAGTAAAATTGGGTTTCAGAGAATTAACCGTCGGTTGGCCTCTCTCAGCCTTGTTTCTTTTGAGAAAGTGTTCGGCCTATTCTCAGCATAGCTTCAACTCTTTCCAAGTTTTGGAAGGTACAACCCCCATGGCCTCTAACACATCAAGAGAAAGATTATTGTAGCATATCTGCAAGATGAATTCCTCTGTGTCCGGATCCCTACAATTCATGGTCTTGATCCGGAAGCGTTTGATAAAATTGTTAATCGACTTCCCATCTTTCTGTTTCTCATCCAAAAGGGTTCCGATCGATACCTCAGTGTCATCATCAAAGAAGTTGCTGAGGAACAAACTCTCCATGTCATCCTAGCAATTGATGCTCCCTGGCTTGAGACATTCATACCAATCGAAGGCAGCCCTACGAATGGTGCCCACGAACGACCAAATCATCAATGGTTCATTGCTAGAGATCATGCCCAGATGAGATTTAAAATAGATCAAGTGCTGAGTTGGTGAGCCTCTCCTATCAAACGGGGTGAAGTTGATCAAATTAAACTTTGTCTGGTATGGAATTGACTCTCATTCCTTTGGGTATGGACATGGAATACCGGTCTTCTTTACTTCTTGAGCAGACATTAAAGCATTGACCTTACTCTTAAGCCCTTCAATCATCTTCTTGTCCACGCCCTCACTTTTCATTGGGTGATGTTGGGAAGCTTCCCTTGAACCACCCCAAGCATTATTGAGGGGTGCATCAACATCAATGACTTTATTCACTTCTTGATCACTATGATCTATATCATTTTGAGCATGACGGCTACACTCAGCCCGCTGACTAGATTCAAGTTGTGGTTGAAGTCTATGAGCCTGCAACACTCTCATTTGTTGCATGGCTAACTCCATCTCTATCTTCATTTTACCTCTAATCTCTTCTCTTTGCTTGGTTAGAGCTTCCTGAAGTATTTGAGTCATGTGCTCAGGAGTGATTATGAACGCTTCTCTGGCTTTCCCTATGCTGGACATCGTATCATATGACACGATTACGGAGCAAGCGTCTGAGAGTTCATCATCTGAGGACATTCCTTCATGCATCCTCTGATAGTCTCTATGTGTGGTGGCTCTTAGCTGGAGCCGAGACATTCTTTGAGAAATCCTTTGATCAACTCCTTCTCCCAGGGTAAAGTTGGGATCGGATTTAGTTGAATTTCATTTAGACTTTCCCTTTCGTTTATCGGCCATGTTAATGGTTACCTCAGGGAACTCATCGTCTTGGACGGTGGATCTTTTCCTTCAAAAGTGCCTTGCATAGGCTTTGGCACTTCGATTGATAGTATGGAAAGTCTTTGAAACACCAAGACTCTTTGTGGGATGACTTTGGAGTAGCTAAATTTAGATAGTACTGCTTTAATAAGCCTCTCACACGAACAATGAGAGCTTGTTTCTCGAATAGCCCTTTTTCGAGTTTTGTTCACACTCCCAGTCTTACGGTATAACTCATCGGCATGATGACCGGAGCACCACATCATTTGTTAATGTGATTCCCCAAGTATAACGTTATCTTTTGATGGACACATCTTCTTTTGGGGATGTTGATTTGGACATGAGACCTTGTTGACATTCTCAGGACAACTTGTGGTTGCCTTTGAAGGATCCAAGGTCACATCATGAATCGTATGTTTAGAACCACCCCCTTATGGGAGTGGAGTCTTAACAAACTCTTGGGTTCTAATGCGAACCCCCATGCTGGATATGACAGGAATTCTCCCAAAATGGGAGGCCTCCTTGCCCCTCTTGTGTAAGTTGCATGAACAGGTACATTGAGGTGCCCCAGTTTGTTTGAAGGCGGCATGACACCTTTGAGCAGTGGTTGGTTTGACAGGAGTCTGTGCATGACCCCTAGTCTGAGGAGCTCCTTAGGTTTTGATAATCAGACCCAAGTGCTCTTTTACTGTAGCCTTGCCTTTGACGAGCTCACTTCATTAGAGTTAGCAAACTTTTGTCAAACGACTCCTTAACTGGGGAGGACTCATTGTGAGAAGAGCTTCTGGCTTTGTAGATTGCTAGAGTGGTGTTGCAAGGGAAGCCTTAACAACTATTGGGCAAGAGTCGTCACCCTGAGCCTTCATTGGTTATGAAACCTTCTTCGTGTTTGTGTCGGAAATCTTTTCCATTGTTGAATCCATTACACATTTATCGTCTTACAGATTCAAGAAAAAAGAAAATTAGTCTTTTTATAATACTTTCTTATATAATGAAACAAACAAGGGGATCTCCTAAAAACACATACAGGATCATTTATCGGTCGCTGCTTGCGTGGGATCTTTGCATGTGTCGGGGATGCTTTTATCCATGGACTACCAAGGGTCAAATCTGGTTGATCTTGTTTCTTGAAAGAGACAAGAATTTAAGTAAATATCTCAAGGATTGAGATAAACACTCTTCTCAAGATCAAAACAAAGTTTGATCTTAAGGACCTGATGTAGGGGTTATTGAATTCTCAAGATCTTCTTCTTTATGATGAAGTTCGCCAAAATCTCTCTTCCTCCTCTCTGAAATTCGTGTCTTAGCTCTCTCAGGGTCAGCACCTTGCCTCAAAGCTCCAAAATTCCCACCCCCGTGCATAGGGACCCTAGGGCTGTTATTTATAGGCTTTGGGTGCCCTGTTTTTGGATAAGAATTCATGATTTGATCTTACCTTCAGTTGATAACCACTTTTCCACATTCAAGGATAGCCTCAAGTCAGCTGGGGAGGCTCTGGAACGAACGAATTTTGGAATTCTGTCAAAATACGCATCGTCGGGAGGTTGCACTGGGTGAGACACACTTTGTGTCTCGCACATTTGTGCAAGACACACTTTGTGTCTCTTACTTTTGAGACTTTTCAGCACTTCTCTATTTTGTCTTCTTGCGTGTCGTGTTGTTTCTTCGCTCAATTTACGCTTTTCTTTGCTTCCTTTTGGCATCGAATAATCCTCTTTGACTCGGACATCGACGTTCATTGCCTTTTCTTCATCTCAAGCTGCGTGCGGTAACCTATTGGCAATTTTTATCGCCTACAGATACCCCCATCAAAGTGTTTCAGCCTCATTCATTTATAGAGGAGGCTGGAATACTTTGAATATGATACGCCCAGCCTTCAATTTGCCGACTTATTCAGCTTTCAGTCTATTCAGTATTTTGTCAAATAGCTAAAATTTTTCCAGTGTTGTGTTTATCATCTGACCATTGTCGAAAGCTTAAACTAAAACTAGCATGTGGATTTTTGAATTTAGCTCGTGTCATTGAATCGATGTTGAACCGGTCGTCTTCGTTTGGAGTTTGTATCTAAATAATGATTGAACTCTCTGGGATTATCTTTTGACATGAAATTTTTCCTAAGCCTTGTTTCGGCAAAATTATCGACGTGTTGACTGGCGTCGACCCTCATTGTAGTGCCATTGAGCCTTATTTTGGTGAAAATATTAATGTGTTGATCGGCATTGACCTTCATTGTAATGCCTTGCCCGGCGCTGACCTTCATTGTCATGCGTTGACTGGTGTTGACTTTCATCATCACTCATTGACTGGTGTGAACCCAGTTTATACTCATACGTTAACTGGAGTCTACACATTTTAAGCTCTTAAGGCGTTGGAGTATGGAGAATCAGTTTATACTCATATACTCCTTGGACTTTTGGGAATCAGTTTAACCTCGTGTATCTATTGGAGGTTCAAAGAGATACAGTTTATACTCGTATACTCATCGAATTATAAATGCAGGTCTTAAATACATCAAAATGGGCGAAAACAGTCAAAACAGGCAAAATTACACCGCCAAACACCCGTACATCCCTCCCTAAGTGCGAGACACATGTAAGTGTCTCCCCCATGTGTGAAACACTCCATGTGTTTCGCACATGTGCGAAACACTACATGTGTTTTGCACATGTGAGAGAGAGAGAGAGGGGGGTCAATCAAGGGAATAGAGAAAGAGAAGGCTTTGTCCAAGGGTTTTTTTTTAATTCCCCCTTCCCAAACCATTTTCATCTCCTTCCCCTCTTCATCTCCCTTCTTCTTTTCAAAATCTCTTCTTTCTCAAACTCCTCCAAACCCATACTTTCTCCTCTTTAAGAGTTCTAAACCCACTCATATTAACCCCATTAAATCCCTTAAAACCCTCAAGAAATTCGGCCAAGGTCCCCTCTTTCAATATTTGGGGCTTGACTTTGTTGGATCCAAGCTCTTTGAGTTCGGTTTTTGGCATTAGGTTGAAGCTTCTTGAGTTCAAGCCTCTTCTTGGGTAAGATCCTCTTCATAGCCTCTTTGTTATGTGTTTGATTTTGATTCAAGAGTTCATGGTTTGATTCAATAATTCATGAACTTGTATGCAAAGATTAGAACTTTGATCTCATGACTTGAATTTGGATTTTGGAGAGAATTTGAAAACTTGGGTTTGAGGGTTTGAAATTATGGCCGAAATTTTTTTAGGGTTTTGAAGGGAATCATGGCCGAAATTTTTGGCATGATGAGGGGTGTTTGATTGCCGAAATTGTTCCTTGGGATTCTTATCCATGGCCAAAATTTGGGCATGTGTGCATGATGGTGGCCGAAAAATTTTGAGCTTGGAGGTGGCTTTGATGGCCATGGGTTTGGGTGATCATGGATGAAACTTAGCTTTGGGGATTTTGGGTATTTTGGCCAAAGTTTGAGTTTGAGAATAATGGGTATAATGGCCAAATATTGAACTTGAGGATGGTGGTTTTCCCCTCTCAAATATGACCGAATTTTTGATGTGCTCATGGCTAAAGTTGAGCTTTGGGCATGAAGGGTATTTTAGTATTTTGGCTAAAAATTGAATTTGAGGGGTTTTGGATGAAATCGAACCTGTCGTTAGTATATATGGATCACGTAAGTTTAATTAGACCTTAACCGTAAAATCCCATTTTGTTGTAGGATTTTGGCTAAAGTTCATAATTTCCCTTTTAATTTTAGGTTCTTAAATTTGTAATTGTACCTGAACCGCTGATTTTCACTGTAGGTTAGCAATGTCTCCGAGGTGACCATGTTTTCACAGGATCGACCTCTTAGCATGTTGAGAGAGCGGCTCCAGCAGCTTCTTCATACGGGGGTGAGCTTTTAGCACTTTTGTAAATTCAAAATGAATGTTACACCCACGTTTGTCTCCTTTGCGAGGCATTCGAGAAGAGCGGATATCCTCTTTTGTAGTGATTGAGGCTTAAAAGATGTGTTTTGTTTCATCAAAACACGTCCTAAGGCAAATGGGGCGATTTCATGCTGTTTGCACTCCATCGGGCAGGGTATATTATCACGTTATTTACGCGACAATGTATATTATCTCTTACATGTGAAGTAGTTGAAATTGTCTCGCCAATTTACAAGGTAATGACTTTATCTCGTGGATTTGCGAGATGAGTTCAACTTTTTGTATTGCCTTAGAAATATTTTTCTAACTATGTTTTATTTGTTTTGGTTGAATTCCCCTCAGATGTGTTCTCGTCTCATGCAACAAGTGGTGGTAGCAGCGAGACTTTTAGTACTATTGATGCACCGCTCGTAGACATTATTCCTTAATTTATTCTAGATGGGCCCGAGGAAATTCCTCGGCTTGTGCGAGATGGGATCGTCATACACTATGACGGCTAATTACTGATGCCCCACTTACTAAGGATCCTAGCTCTACTCAAGTCCTGAAGAAGTCGAACTACTTGTTCAGTGATCATGTTGAAGACTCGGATACGCTGACTCTTGAGAATGAGTATTGGTTGAACGAAGATGGTAGGAGTTTGCAATATATTCCCTCTATTCCTCGTCAATATACACTTGCGCGTTTAAGGATGCAAGTCGTGACTCGGGTGATGCCTTAGCATCTCACAGATGATCATGAGCGAGTCCATTGTGGGTTTATTACTTATCAGAAGCCCAAGGTTCTTATGGGTGGGACTTTATTCGTGGTCTCTAACAAGCTATTTTGGAACTTGATACAGCACCGACGGATGAGCTATCGATAGTCTCCAACACGATGAGGAATCGGTTTGCCAGACATGGGAGGAAATTCCATTTGGCAGGATATAGATGTTATGGTTGGGTGCACTCATCGACGAAGAAGTGGTGGACCGGTATAACGAGCTATGTTCTTGGGCGCTGGGGTGACGAGCTGAAGCATAGCGGGTTATACACACTGATACGTGCCAGCATGTATGGATTACAGATCAGCAAATACCATTCCTTGGCCTTGTTGGAGCTTTATAACCCTGACACCAACACTTTTTTAACTCACAATGGAGAGTTATGGTTAGCTCTTCATGAGATGCAGAAGGTTTCTGGCCCCTTCCCATGGGTGATCATCCATATCAGGATTACTTTCCTCCCGGCCGACAGTTGAAGCAATTGAAGAAAGCCTCTCCCGATGTTTATGATATGTTTTGGGATCTTACGTGTCATTATTGGATGGCTTTAGCTGACGTAGGCCTCCTGCCGAGAAAGAAATCCCTACAGATAAGTTTGAAACAATTCTCTGACTATTTGTTCAAGCACCTGGAGAGTAGTTATGATAAAGTAGTTTGCGAGTTGGCTCCTCTAACTCCCACAGAGATTAATCACCTGATTGAGAAGATTGGCGCTCAATCATATACTACTTCTACTACTGAGGGAAAGTTTCTAGCAAGGACCAAGTTTCGTACATTCTTGTGGCATGCACAAAATCGGATTCGGCCCATGACTCTTTTGGCGAGATATCTCGTCATTTGGCTGAAGAAGTGCGTTGTGCCATATTAGTTCTCCGACGCATTGCCGATAGAGGTTCTTTTTTTGGCCATTCAGTTAGCCTATGGAAAGGACTTTTCCTTTCTTCCGATGATGGTCGTCGATATACACTGCGGGCTTCGGTACCTCATCACTGGATTTACACAGGTGGGATGCAAGCCGTCGATAGAGATTCCTCCTGTCAAGGTCGAGCTTCCGTATACCTATCTGATGACATGGCTTGTTCTCCATCGTCCTGACTTAATGTTAGCGCCAAGCATCACAAACCCTTTAGTTCCCCTCCTGTAGTTATTAGAAGAGAGCAAATGGGTAGTGAGAACTTTTCTTGAGGCGAGGAAAGAGCTTCACATTCACAATTGCTGGGAATTCTTCAAGTGCTTCCCTCATTTCTTCAGGCATTATGACGAACTATTGATTGATGAAGAGAGGTCGGGAACAGGTCGGACTTCTCTTGATGTGGGTTGCTTCTGGTTGTTGGTGAATATTCGACCGAGATGTCTCATCCTTCGAGTGAAGGGACATTATCTTATAGAGCCTTACCTACCGTGTTAGTTTGCCCACCAGTTTGGTTACGACCAACTGTATGTCAGGAATCCGAACCCGGGATTAAGGACTGAGGCGGTCTCATAGATGGTGCTCGAGCATGGCATTAGAGCATGACGGGTTGTACATGTGCTATTTTCACTCTCCCTATGACCGAGCATAAGACACATCTTACCTTCCTCAGTTGCAAATGGCTCATTGTTGCGAATGAGTCTGTGAGGCTGAAGCACATTACAGAGTTGGAGGCTGAAGAAGAAGTTCGGGCCTCCACCAAGTGCGCCTACTATAATGAGCTTTTGAGGAAGAGGGAGAATAAACCTGTTAGGCCCTCTGGCAAACGCAAACACATGGCAGAGGATGAGGAGGAGCTCCTTCCCACTGATAATGAAGAGGGGACCTTGAAAGAAGACATCGGCGATGGTGGAGACATTGAGATTGATAATAATGAGGAGGTCATCAAACTAGGTCTATCTGAATCATCCTTTTCCTCAAGATCACTTATGAACCTATTGATCATTTGTCGGGCTCGTCCATTTGTTTTGTTTCAGTCTCTGATGACTTCAAAGAAGTCAAAGCAGGAGGTTTTATTTACTGTTCCTAACAAAATGACCATTAACCTTCCAGGTGAGATGGCTAAAGAAGATGCGCCTCGTCCTTTCTATCACACAAGATCCCGATCTGCTACTGAGGCTTCTTTACGGGTTGAGTCACGCATCAGGTTCAAGAGGATAGCGCACAAGTTATATGTTCATCTACGTGCCCTTGAAGTGGAGTCATTTGGTGATGTACTTACTGGCGGAGAAGGTAACTCTTCATCGCTGAGTAGACTTAAATCATTTTTACCTATGAATTCTTCGGGTCTAACAATTTTTTGCATTCTCAGGGCATCATGAAGAAAGCAAACTCTCGTGGGATCCTCTCCTTCCTGAGTTTGCTCAGTTAGAAGGTTCGGGCTTCGTGTAGCAGATGCGTAAGGCTATTAGTAAAGAGCCTGTGCATTCTAGGGCTGGCGAGGGTGCTGATGTTCGTGAGCTTGATCTAGCTATGAGGACTCTAGCCTAGGTATATCTAATACCAGTAATACACCATTCAAGTGGCAATTATAGGAATTGAATGATTCCATGTCTTTGGATCCCCTAATCATTTCTATGCTTCATGATCTTTTAGAGAAGATGAAAGGAACGGGCCTGAGTACCGAGATTGGGGAAGTTGCTACAGCCACAGAGGGTGAGTCCGATCTCTACTCATTCTGAATTTTAGTTTTCCTCCCTTCTGCTGAACTTCTATCTTCCGTAGACATGATTATGGAGGGTTTAGCTGAGGGTGAAACCCTTCATGACGCTGACATCGAGCAGTTGGGTGGTTACACATTCGATCCTACTCCAAGCTCCTCCAAGGCTAACGATATGTTGCTCGATGATATGTTATCGAAGAAAGCCCTTCACGATGACGTAGGATCATGCATGGAAGCTGGTTCATCTGCAGGTAAATTTTTTATTACAACCTTGCTGATATACGTTTGTCAGTTCTTACTTAACCACAAGGAAGTTTTGATTGTAGGGCCAGCTAGTGGAGCTGATATAGCTACAATCATTAGTGCTTCTGATCAGCCTGAGGATCTTAGCTTTTCACCATTGGAGGTGGCCATGGCTGCAGCCCATCCGCCTACCTATCAGCTTCAAGCTATTGTTCCTTCAGATCTGATGGTTACAGAAGCTAGCATTGTAGGGGATAGTCATATCGTCTCAGTCATGAGACCAACTAAAGAAGCTGATACTTCAATGACTATCATACCAACCACTATTCCAACGATTCCCAAGGTTGGGTCGGCTGGGCCAAGCACAGGGCATCAAGCTGAGGCGCTTCTGTTGGCATTAGTAAGTCCTGCTTTATAATTTGCTCTGAGTTTCCAACTAGTATTCCAGAGTTTAATATTTCTCCCCTTTTCTTTTGTAGAGCTTCCAACGTCCCCATATGAGCTCGTCACGGCCTTGTTGAAGAATACTGATATATATACAAAACCAAAACATATATGTATATATATAATATTATATATACAAAACCAAAATGTGTATGTGTGTATATGATTGAGCTTAAAGTACTAACACACATATGTAAAACTTGAAAACTATCAAACTAAAATATATATGTATATATATAACTATATATATACAAAACCAAAACGTGTATGTGTGTATATGATTGAGCTTAAAGTACTAATACACATAATATAAACTCCTAAACTAAATTACCCAAGCTTAATGAAAGTCTTCAATGAGCTCAACTTAGTACACTTGCGGATGAAGCTTGAACTTGGATCTTCAATTTGAATTGCAAGGCTTCACTCCACTATTCCGCCAACCTCCATTGGATATGATCGTTGAAGCTCTATTCCATCCATCCTCCAACTCGTTATTTGCCTAAAATAAATACGAAAATACAAATACTAGACGAACAACATTAGAAGTAAATTGTTTGTTAAACATCATCAAAACAAGAAGGCTAACAATCTCCCCCTTTTTGATGATGACAAACAATTTACAAAAAGGATATATGCATGAAAGGAAATAAATATACAAAGTATAATATATCATGCATATAAATAAGAAAGAATATACTCACAATATTTCTCCTCCTTTGACAACATCAAATAGGGGATAACAAAAGAATGAAGAGAGCGAAAGCTCCCCCTATCAATATGCATAGGTGAGTATAAAAATATAGGGATTGCTCCCCTATCAAAATGCCTCATGAATGTATAAAATGAATGCTAAGGCATACATATGTAAGAAAAAATAGATTAAAAACATGCTAAACATAACTCACATACAAAAAAGATAATGAGAACACATATAAATATGTTAATATGAAAGAACTGTCTCATTACACAATTTTAAAAACATAATATATAAAAATAGATTTATGAAATCAAAAGATAGAACATGAGAATCACGCAAAAAGTTTTCAAATCAACCAAATAAAATCATAAATCAAAGTGTAAATCCAAAAACAATATTTGATCAATAAAGAAAATTTTCTTTGTAGAACTTGATCAAACCACATATAGAATACATTATAAGGCACAAATAGATGATTCATGAGCACAAACATATAAATATCATCATATAAGTGAAATATAATGAATTCAAAGAAACAATTCAAATTTAGATTTTTCATAGTTCACAAATAAGATTACAAGTCATACAAGCATCATGAACTATGGATTTGAGAAAATAAAAATCATCTTTAAGAGTATAAAACTAAACCATCATCGATTTTCAAAAATAAGAGAGGCAACCATTAAGTTTTGTTAAAAATTTTATTTTGATATATCAAGCTCTTAAGCTTGTTCCAACCCATATAATGACTTTTAGTACCCGGTAAATAAGATTTGGGAATAAACACCCAATAAACCGGAGGGTTACATAAATATAAACCTCTCATCAAAATTGAAATTAATACTCATGAAAACAAAAGAATTAGATCAATTTAAAAATTGTTTTCATATCCAAAAATATTTTTAAAGCATAATTTTTAAATACAATAAAAGAAAAATAAAAACATTAAAATTTTTGGTTAAAAAAATCATTTTGGCACCCAAGCATTCTTGGTGCCGGATTGTTTAAGGACATGACCCCTGTAAATAAAGCTCAAAGCCCTAGAGTTATAAACCCTCTTGGGCGCATGTGGTGCACAAATATGGTCAAAACAAAAATTATATAAATGACCTTTATGATTGCAATTTGTGCAGGAAAAAGGTTGAAATAATTTGCGTTGACCAAATAGTTGTACACAAGAAACATTAAAAACATTTGCAAACATGGATGGTCTTTTAAAAATATGTTGCAAATGTGAAACTCTCTTTAAATCAAAATAAAATTTGGCCAAATGACCAAATCGACCACAAAAATCACATTTATACACATGGGCATGTTTATGATGATCTACATGAGCATGTGCATGTGCATGTGATGAAGAAACTTTATGAGATGCACAAGAAACATTAGTCTTGGAGGATTTATGTGCATCATAGCAAAACTTAGCTAAATGGCCTTTACGACCGCAAATAGAACACTTATAAGTTTTACTATATAAGTGTGCAAAGTGTACGGGTTTAGAAGTATAATACTTTGCACCCAAGTCCATAAGTTTCTTATTATCTACAATGCATGTTTTAAGGATTGAATCTAAAGATGATATGCGTTCTTTAACATGATCCAACTCATTGTTAGGCATACAAGCATTGAAAATAGAAGTAGATGAAACTTGATCATATTTAAATGAATTAAACTCATTTCTATTTATTTCTACTTCTATCATGGCATTATTATTAGCATGAGTTAAGCTAGCAATAGATGAAGTCAATTTTTCATTTTCTAAACTTAGCATGTCATTGTTTTCTTTAAGTGTAGCATTATCCTTAGTAATGACGTCTAGTTTAGAGGCTAACAACTCATGATCGGACTTCAATTCTATATGCTTGCTTTTTAATTCAATAAAATTATTTTGCAATTTTGTATAGGCATGTGATAATCTATCATATGCACAAGCGAGTTCATCAATAGATAAATCATTATTGGAATCGGAATTGCTTACTACATAAGAGTTGTCCTCTTGTGACCGTGTGCGTGATGCTCCACATGAACTTGAAGAAGAATCCTCCAAAACTTGTCGGATTGCCTCCAAGTCCCCTTGATGTGCTTCAATTGATTTTCAAAGTTTGTAAGCACTATCAAAATGAACAAATTTGTTAGAAAATGATGAGTCAAAAGGATTAAGCAAAAATTCTAACAAAGGCTTGTTCATTGTAAACATTTTATTATCATGATCGCTCCACTTGGATTTCTCCAATGTGCGTACAATGTAAGCACAAGCAATAACTTCATATAAGTCAATATTTCTAGATTGCACAAATAGTTTAAATCTAGAAGCCCATTGTGCATAGAGAAAATTAATGAATTTAGGAACAACATTTGATTCATAGCCTAAACAAAATACATTTATATTCATGATATATATGTGAATATATGCAAACAAGATAAATGCAATCATAACTAGATTAGCATAAATAAGATAACTTGGATCTTTAACTCAAGGCGATTAGTCCTTAAATCAAAAAGCACCAAGCTCTGATACCAATTGTTAGACCCTAGAGGGGGGTGATTAGGGTCTTATGCTAATCTAATCCAATTTTATACCAATTAAGAACTAGTTAATAAATTATTCTTACAAGATAGATATATAATATGTTACAAGCAAGAATAAGCAATATATACAAATGAATATATCCTAGCAATGATATATTACAAATATATGAACAAGGATATGTAATCACAAGGGCAAACAAACTAAACTAGATAGTAGGCAATATAAACAACAAGCAATATACAAAGGCGATATATGATATGAACATAAAAATAAGTGTGCCAATGCAATCACAAACAAACGATATGATTACGGAGTTCGGCCCCCACGACCTACGTCTCCGCTCCTCACCTCGAGGAGATCTCCACTATCACAATCGGGTTTTCTATGTTTACCCGAACAACGTTTACACCTCGCAATACGGTTTTCTAGTTTACCGAATACTCTACAACTAACACACTCTTGTAATCCCACTCTACACCCTCTCAAGTGTTGAACTAGACGTGTCTCCCTCAAGTGTTCGGATACAACCTCTTCCTAGGTTCGTCAACCGACGCCACTCCTCTTAGGACGATCCCTGACTCTCACCACACACTTCTCTCGGTATACAAGTGTATTACAAAGTGATCTCATAATTAAGCACAATACAAAGTGTTTGTTCTCTATAATGGATGAGAACGAATTATAAGCTCACTCTCTAAGTTACACAATCCCACAACCTAATTATACTATGAATGTAAATACAATAAGCTCAATGGTTGTGTGTGTGTATAAGCAAAGAGAAACAAATCAAAACTAAACTCAATATAATTCTAGCATATAAAAATTATGAATAAAATAGTAAATAGCTAGAAATAGAGTTTAGGAAATCTTCTCTGAAAAACAAGATGGAGAGGAGGATTAAAATGAAGCTCAAACAATGTAGATGATCTTCTCCACTTGTAAAACAATCTTCATAAACCAAACAAACTTTAAACCCAACTAAAACCCTTGTTAAAACTCTTTTTAAACTACTTTAAAACTTTCCATTAGGTTACTGAGATAAAAGGGGTTTGGGGGTTTATATAGAAATAGAAAACAACAGCAAAAATCCCAAAGAAAAAGACCAAAAAGCCAACAGAATCAAAAATCAGATTCTGTACAAAATAGCCGTCGGAGTGAACGGCGGTCGACCGTGGAAAACTCACGGTCGACCACGAGCCAGCTTTGAAACTCAGAAAACTTCCAGAGACTTACGCGGTCGACCGTGGTGATCAACCGTGGGAATTTTCAGCAGACGGTCGACTGTGGCAATCGACCGCGAAAGTTTCTGCAGCCCACTCAGTAAAAGACACAGGCGCGGTCAACCGTGGCGGTTGACCGCAAACTGATATATGAAATGACAGTTTTGAAAGTTGATTTTTTGATTTTAAAACTCTATTTAAAAATAATAAATAAATTCAAAAAAATATAAAACTTTGAGGAATGATTGTAGCATGATAATAAACATGCTACAAAGACTGGTTTGCAAAAAGGACTTCTCAAATGTAAACTATCATTATTTTGCAAAATAGTCCAAAACATAAAAATGTAAACATATGAGTTTTGATATTTTAGCTTAACCATATTTTAAAATAATACAAAATAATTTTATAGACTTGAAGAAAGATATAAACTATTGTTATGAAGTCTATAAATAATGAATGTAGTATTTTATCAAAATACACATATAATGCACTAAAACATGATTTCATTGAACTAAATAAAATTAATATTGATGAAATCATATATATGCATATAAGTATGAAACAAAAATATGTTTTCTAATTATATTAAATTGCTTCATATTAAAACTTAAAAACTATCAAACCATAACATATATGTATATATATATATATATATATATATATATATACAAAACCAAAGTGTGTATGTGTGTATATGGTTGAGCTTAAAGTACTAACACACATAATATAAACTCCTAAACTAAATTATCCAAGCTTGATGAAAGTCTTCAATGAGCTCAACTTGGTACACTTGCGGATGAAGCTTGAACTTGGATCTTCAATTTGAATTGCAAGGCTTCACTCCACTATTCTGCTAACCTTCATTGGATATGATCGTTGAAGCTCTATTCCATCCATCCTCTAACTTGTTGTTTGCCTAAAATAAATACGAAAATATAAACACTAGACAAACAATATTAGAAGTAAATTGTTTGTTAAACATCATCAAAACAAGAAGGCCAATAGGCACTTGTGAAGGAGAAACTAGTTAAGCTGAAGAGCGAAGTTGCGGGCGTATTAGACGCTACTGAAGACTCTTTCTAGGCTGACTTGCTGGCTAAACTTGAAGAGCCTTATGAGAACGAGATCTCTATGCTGGAAATTCGGACTCTTGATCGTAAATTGTATTTGGATTGGTAGCGCTACTTTTGTATCTATTGGTTTGACTCCATTATGAAAACAAGTCTTTTGTTTAGCATAATTCTTTTATTATAATTTTTATCCCATCTGGAAAAAACAATCATAATACTTATAGGATTTTTGGCAAACCCTTAGCCTTCAACGGATTTGATTTGCCTTTAAAGATTACCGTTCGAATCGGGCTAGCATGTTAATTGTCTAAGTCTGTTTCACATGTAACGTTGTGCTAAGAGAGTTAACTCTCTTAGTGCTATGATATTGAATATGTAGACTTCACCATTGTTACGGGAATAGGCTACTCGGCAACGCATGTTAGGGGTAGACGTAGGGTTTTTGGCTAACCCTCAGCCCTCAACGGATTTGATGTGTCTTTACCGATTACCGTTTGAATTGGGCTTGCATGTGAATAGTCTAAGTCCGTTTCACATATAATGTTGTGCTAAGAGAGTTAACTCTCTTAGTACTACGATATTGAATATGTAGACTTCGGGAATAGGATACATGATAGCATGTGTCAGATACAGACTTATCTCTAATGTTGGATTTAAGATAGACTCCCTTATGCTAAAGAGGCATAGACTTAGTTGTTACTAAGTCAAATAACAACTGGCTACACGTGTCAGGTGTAGGCTTATCTCTAATTAGGGATCGAGATAATATCCCCCAGAATGAATTCTGATATCCTTTTCGTAGTGAAAGACTAACTGACAACGCGTGTTAGGCATAGACTTATTTATATTTAGGGATTCAGATAATGTCCCCCAATATGAATTTTAGTGTCTTTTTCGCGGTGAAAGACTAACCGGCATCGCGTGTTAGGCGTAGACTTATCTCTATTTAGAGATCGAGATAATGTCCCCCAAAATAAATTCTTGTATCTTTTTCGTGGTAAAAGACTAACTGGCAATGCGTGTTAGGTGTAGACTTATCTCTATTTAGGGATCAAGATAATATCCTCCAGAATGAATTCTAGTGTCTTTTTTACGGTGAAAGACTAACCAACAATGCGTGTTACGTGTAGACTTATCTGAATTTATGGATTAAGATAATGTTCCCCAGAATTAATTCTGGTATCTTTTTAGCGGTGAATGATTAACCGACAACGCGTGTTAGGCATAGATTTATCACTATTTAAGAGTCGAGATAAAATTCCCCATGATGTGAGGCATGGATTTATGATGTTAAGAGATCATGTCTTCTTTTGGGATAAAGATGAGCCCGATGCTGGAGAGGAAGAATTTTATATTTTATCCTCGAGTCTTCTTTTGGGTAAACACGAACTTAATTCTGGAGAGAAAGAATTTTATATTCTATCCCCAGGTCTTCTTTTGGGGTAAAGATGAACCCGATAGTGGAGAGGAAGGATTTTATATTCTATCTCCATGTTTTCTTTTGGGGTAAATATGAACCCGAGGCTGAAGAGGAAGAATTTTATATTCTATCCTTAGGTCTTCTTTTGGGGTAAAGACGAACCCGATGATAGAGAGAAAGAATTTTATATTCTAATTTTATATTCTATCTCTTGTTGCAAAAGAAACTCAAAGTGTGATATCCACTTTGAGAATCTAGAAGGTGAAACTAAGAGTAGAATCTCCACTTCGAGAATCAAAAAGATTCAGATAACCCTAACTTTTATAGGATTGGTTACCTAATCTGAAAATAAATTTCTCGTTTATTGAGATGGAATTCTGACTTTAGCCCTAACTTTTATAGGTTTGGCCGAAGGGAAAAGAGCGAAAGTCTTTTGTTTATCGACAAGGAGTTCTGATTGTGGTCCTAACCGTTTAATGGTTTGATCAAGTGGGGGTTATTGAGAGGATCCTAACTTTTATAGGTTTAATCGTTCAACTTGGGTGGAGGCCTTTCGTTTATCAAAAGGGAAGTCTGTTTTTTAAAAATGGATCTCTCGTTATTGGAAGGAATTAAGAGAAGATTTTGGCTTTGGTCCTAACTATAGGAAGGTTTGACCAAACAAGTAGTGGGAGTGGGGTACAAATAACAGTGAGAATGTCGATTTGTATAAAAAACTCATTGGAGATTTTTGGTGTCAAGCGACAAGGACTTAACATGAAAGAGGTTTGTTAATTATCATGGATCAACAGCTTGAACTTTTGAGTACCGTATTAGGATTTTAATATTAGGAGTGTTAAGTACACAAACACAGTGGGAGTTTGGATGGACTCAGCCGAAAAGAATTTTTGTGGACCCACTATCAGTTAATTTGATCAGTGACGGACTTTGTGGTGGCGGACCATGAATCTCAAGCACTCCACAGTTACATCATGGGAGTTTTGTAAGGAAAGATTGACCCGATGAAGTCATTGAATCTCATCTCGACGAAAGAGTGCTCGAAAAATCACAATGAGAGGGTTTTAATCATCTTGGAAATGATTAAATAGCCACAGTGGGAGATTCTTAATCATTTTTTATCATGATTAAAAATAAGTTATTCAGATGACTAGTCTTCATCTTGAATAATCAGCTGATCTCGGGTTATCCTTAAGAATATCATGCATAGCATTCTTCAGGAACTTCCCGTTAAATAGGTTATCCCGAACGTACTAGGAATAATACTTTTTTAGGAACTCCACTTCCCATTTATTGGCATCATAAGTTTGTCATCATCTTAGGTGATTAAGCGATATACGTCGTTTGAGTATATTGTCTCTATCACAAACGGTCCTTCTTATTTGGGTTGGAATTTGCCTTTCTTCTTGGAGTTGAGTATCATCAGTCGCCGGACGGTAAGAACCAAGTCTCCTTCCTTAAAGCTTTGTTGTTGGACTCTTTTATCAAAAGCCCTAGAGATTCTAGCCTAGTAAAACTCAATTTGTTGCTGAGCCTCAAGGTGCTTCTCATATAACATCTCAAATTCTTTAAGATGTTTCTGATGTTGTTCCTCCGTCATCATCCCTGTTGCGAGAGCAATGTGAAGGGATGGAATTTGGATTTCTAAAGGAAGAACAGGCTCGCACCCATATACTAGAGAATATGGAGTTGCTCAAGTAGGCGTGTGGATCGTAGTGCAATATGACCATAGGGCTTCGCCCAGTTTATCGTCCCAGTCTCGTTTATTGGTTCTCACGAGCTTTGACAGAATCTTAATAATAATTGTGTTGAAAGCTTCAACCAATCGGTTTGTCGTGGGATTGTATGTCGTCGATGAGACGTCTTGAATCCTAAACTTTTCACAGAATTTGATGAAGGCGTTGCTGACAAACTGAGGGCCATTGTCATGCACGATTCATCTCGGGATACCGTATCGATAGATAATATGGTGTTTAATAAATTTGATAATGTCGTTTGTCTTTACTTCTTTGAATAAAACTGCTTCGGCCCACTTTAAGAAGTAATCGGTGATTGTCAAAATGAAGTAGTTACCTTTGACTGATGGAAGGAAAATAGGACCAACGATGTCTATTCCCCATGTCTCGAATGGCCATAATGTGGCCAAAGGGTGCAAGTGCTCTGGGGGTTGGTGCATATAATTTGTGTGTATTTGACATGCGTGGCACCGTCGGGCATACTCAACTGCGTCCTTGACTATTGTTGGATAATAATATCCCATCCTTCTGAGATAATCATAGAGTTTAGGACCAGGTTGGTGTGCACCATAGGTTCTATCATGTGCTTCTTTGAGTGCGTCTTCCGCCTCTTTGGTCGAAAGGCATCAGAGCAGCAAACCATTGTATGCACGATAATACAGTGTTTAAGTCTCCATGTTGTAATAGAATATTGGTGCTCTTCGTCGGACCTAGTCTCTTTCCTTTATGTCTTCCGGTATGATACCATACAAGACATAGTCGATAATAGGAAATGCTAATCTCGAGGCTTGAGATCGGTTCTGGCCGAATGTGCCTCTTTGATGTCCAAGGCACAGTCTGATATAAAGAGTTGGTGAGTTCTCATAGTAACCCATTGTTCTGTGTTGGGAGATTGTTCCAGAGATACCGCTAATACCGCCAGTACATCTGCGTATGCATTCTGGAGATGTGAGATGTACTCGATAAAGAATTCTTCAAATGAGTCAGTCATCTCGATGCCCACCTGGTGATACGGAATTAGGTCTTGATTTTTGACTTTGTACTCTCCTCGAACTTGGTTGGCTATCAGTTAAGAATCATCAAAAGCTTTGAGATACTCAACCCCTAGTTCTTTGGCAAAATTGAGTCCAATAAGTAATGTGTTGTATTTGGCTATGTTGTTGGAGCACAGCTCGACCAATGAATAGGCTTGAGGCATCACATTATTCTCTGGGGAAATTAGGACGACTCTGAATCCTGATGATATTTTCGAACATCGACGAGTGCTCGCCACATTTGTTGCTCGGGAAGCACTGTCGAAGTATAATTGTCACACATGCTGGTGGGAGGTAGTGCTGACTTCATGGGTTTTATTTGGTAAATCTTCATATAATTCAGGTGTATCCATTGTAGCGTTAGCTGCCAAAAGATCACAAATCACTTGTCCTTTGACTGACTTCTGTTGTTTGAAGTGCAAGTTGTATTGGGATAAGAGAAAGGCCCATCTCGCTAACTAACAATCCATGGAAGCTGGTTGCGTCATGAATACCTGGACTGGGTTAACATTAGAAATGACATAGATTGTCTATCTAACCAGGTAGTGTTGCATTTTCTGAATTGCAAATACTTGTGCGAGGCATTCCTTCTCAATCATCAAATATCGAGATTCTGCACCTACCAGAGTCTGACTTAGGTAATATATTGTTTGCCCGTGACCGTTGTCATCGTCTTGTGCGAATAAAGCACTTAACAAGTGGTTCGTCACCTTGACGTAAATCAAGAACGGTTTACCCAACTTTGAATGAGAACGGAAGGATTTGACAGATATGTTTTGATATCCTTGAATACCTTTTGACAAGCATCATCCCAAATGAACGACACGCCCTTCTTCGTGAGCTTGGAGAATGGTTGGCGTTTCCTAGAGAGGTTCGAGATGAATTACCTAATGTAAGCCAGTCGCCCTTGCTATCCCCTGAGTTCTTTAAGGTTCCTTAGGTGTTGCAATTCATGTATCGCCTTCAGTTTATTAGGATCAATATGGATACCCTTTGTGATGATAACAAATCTAAGGAATTTATCGTTGGACATTCCCAGAAAGGACTTGGTAGGGTTCATCTTTAATTGGTGACTCCGCATAAGATCGAACATCATCCTCAAGTCTTTAATGTGGTCATCTTTGCTGTGGCTTTTCACGACCAAGTCATCTACATAGCACTCGACGGTCTTCAGTAAGTGTTCCTAGAAAATCTTAGTCACTGCCCGTTAGTATGTGGCACATGCGTTCTTCAAGCCGAAAGGCATGACTATAAAGCAGAAAACACCGAGGGCATTCCGAACGTGGTATACTTTTCGTCGTCCAAGTACATCTTGATTTGATTGTAACCCAAGAATCCATTCATGAATGACATTCTCTTGAATCCTCATGTGTTGTCGATGATAACGTCCATGATTGGGAGAGAAAAGTCATCTTTTGGGCAGTCGATGTTTAGGTCTCTGAAGTCGATGCAGATCCTGATTTTCCCATTCTTTTGAAGGACTGGGACAATATTCACTAGCCAGTTAGGATGTTGTTCTTCCCTGATGAAGACTGAGTCAATTAGTTTTTTGACTTTAGTCTTTGTCTCTATAATTTACGGATGAAATCATCTTTGCTATTGCTTGACAGGTTTGGCATCATATTTGATGTTGAGGTGATGCATCACCTGTTAGACCCTAGAGGGGGGTGATTAGGGTCTTGAGGTAATAATTGTGCAATAAAAATTAAGGCAAGCAGTCACCACAAGATATACTACTAAAAATAAAAAGAGATAAGATAGAAATTGTTATCCAAGTGACATGCGATGTGTTTATGAGGTTCGGCTCTCTAGCCTACGTCCCCACTCCCCACTCTAGAGGAGAATCTACTACACAATCCGGTTTGAAAACCGGAACTTCTTCTACACAGCGATCTCCATGAGATCTCACAACGACACAGTTGATCTCCACGAGATCTCCACACAATCAGCAGTAACAATTGAAGAATTGCTCTCTCTTACAATAGCCCTATGGCAAGATGAGAGATTGCACTTGAAGCTTTGGATGTGGGATGTGCAAGTATAAAACAAGGAATTGGAGTTTGAAAGTTAAAGCTTTTAAACTCAAGAATTAAACACAATTGATTTTTCTCTTGCAAAAAGTTGGTTCTGAAATAAATAGGGTAGTTGGATATGTATAGGGAGTTGAAAGAAGAAGCCAAAATCCCTTGTAAAAAGACCAAAAAACCAAATCCCACAAAATCAGGAGAAACTAACAAACTAGCCGTTATTGAGCGGCGGTCGACCGCAGAGCCACTGACGGTTGACCGCGAGTCAGAACTAGCCGTTAGAAAACAAACTGAAAAAGTCGCAGAAGACCGCCGAGCCACATCCGGTCGACCGCGAGAATTTCTGAAAAACTCTCAAAGTCTCTGGAAAAATAACAGTTGACCGTAGAGCGAATGGTGGTCGACCGCGAGCTAATGAAAAACAGAGCAGAGTTTCTGGAAATTTGGCGGTCGACCGCGGAGCCATGTCCGGTCGACCACGAGAAGTTTCCAAGCACATGAATTGCCTGACCTGTTCACGGTCGACCGTCGAACCATGTCCGGTCGACCGTGGACTGATACAAGGCATACATAGAGTTTAAAAACAGGTTTTTGATTTTGGAAAAATTATGAAAAAATCTAAAATGATTTCTGAAAGTTGTGTAACTTTGTAAAATATTTTTAATATTAAAAACAAACTATTTTGAAAAGGAATTTTGCACATAGGTCCTCATACATGTGAAAGACTATGTTTTGTTAAAAAAACATCAAAGTATGAGTATGAAAAGTGTGTGTGTAATATCCCAATAGCTTCAAATAAAATCTGCAACTACTTGCCTACATTCTAGCACTAGAGAGAAAAGAAAAAAGCAAATATCCTCACATAGAATTACATTTCTTTGAGTCTCGATATTGCTTTGAGTTGATGAAGCTTCCACTTGTATATGTTGTTCTTGATTAACATTTGCTTCATCACATTGCCTCCACCTCCTATAGATATTGACGTTGTAGCTCATATTCCATCCAATCCTCCATTAAATGGTAGTAACAAGTTTGATATACATATTAGCTACAATATCACTCAACATGCAATTAGTACCGATAATGATGGTTGTAAATCATCATCAAAACATAAGGGCTAACAATCTCTCCCTTTTTGATGATGACAACCAACTATTATATTTGAACTAAATAAATTTAGCTTACAGATAGGTGCTCCCCCTGTCTATGAGCTCCCCTTTACTATGATATGTCTCTTCCCCTTTGTCAACATCAAAAAGTGGGGTATATGGAATGAGAGACATACTTAAATACATAAAATGTACCTCAAATGTTGGTCCTCACGTATCGCCTCCCTCAAGTGCTCAGAATTACCGCCTCTCACTAGGCCACCGACGCCACTCCTCTCGGTATCGACTACGTCCTCACCATACACTCCTTTTGGTAATTTGTATGTGCTTAAGCATGTTATGAAAATGAGGCATATATAATATGTGACCAAGCAAACAAACAAGCAAGAAAAGATTTCAGATAATGCATAGGCCCAAACCATTTCTTATGCGACAAAAGTCTTCTTCACTAAGAGGCTTGGTAAAGATGTCCGCTAATTAAGATTTAGTATTAATATGAATAAGGGATACATCTTTCCGCTCCACGTGATCACGCAAGAAATGATGGCGTACATCAATATGCTTAGTTCTTGAGTGCAAAACGGAATTTTTTGAAATGTTGATAGCACTAGTGTTAACACAAAAAAATTTTGTATTTTGAAAATGCAAATCATAATCGACTAAACTTTATTTCAGCCATAAAAGTTGGGCATAACATAAGCTGGCGGTAATATATTCCGCTTCCGTAGTGGACAAGGAAGACCTGAATAGCCCTTAGCGGCCGAGTCGTACTGAAATGGTGGCCGAGACACTAAATGGTGGCTGAGCCACCATTTGGTGGCTAGCATGGTGGCTGAACCACCAAATGGTGTCCGAGGCACCAAATGGTGGTCGACAGGGTGGCCAAGCCACGAAATGGTGGCCGAACCCCCAAATAGTGGCCGACATGGTGGCCGAGCCACCAAATGGTGGCTAGCATGGTAGCCCGCACTTGTGCAAGCTACCAAATGGTGGCTCACACCTCTGCAAGCGACCAAATAGTGGCTCGCACAGTTTTGGGCCACCGCGGACAGTCCCGACCTGCCGATATTCCTAAAAACATATTTTTCGATGTTTTATCAAAGTTCTTTCGTTTCAGGACTTCTTCAATCGGTTTTAAGCTTCCCCAAACATATCTGAATCATTATCAACTGCAGAAGACATCAAAATACCTATCTTATTAGGAAACATAACAACATAAGCCTATAAATAGAAGCCCAGGGTCTCTATTTGAGAGGATCTAAAAATCAGAGGTCGAGGTGTTGTTGAATTGAACAGTGAACCACGAATTTTAGAGGAAAATCAGCGAATCTTGGTGAACTTTTTCATAAAGAAAAACCCTTCAAAAGATTTAAGATTCTCTCCCCCTCCTTCCTCCGGAAAACCTTGTTTTAATCTTAAGAAGATCCATAATCCCACTTGGTCGTGATTGTCGCTGTCATAATTGTTTCCTTCGTGAAACAAGAGCGTAGTTATATAGTCAACCGGATTTGATCTGCGGTGGTCTATGGACTAACGCGTCCCCGGCACAAGCAAAGATCGCACGTGAAGCATCAGGAGATAAACTACTACTGCATTTTGGTGGATAAAGTTATAATTTTTGATTTTTTTCATTGTAAGAAGATCTTATAAAAAGATCGACTTTTCTTTCAGTTCAGACTTATAATCGATAAACGGTGTAACAGGTTGAAAAGCAATGGAAAAAGCAACTTTTGACGAAAACAAACTGACAACCACAGTGGAAGCCAACAGCTTCTCTATCGAAGATGTAGTGTCCCAACCGAAGATTATCATCCCGATTGACGAAGAGGTCAAGCACGAGTTCGACCAAGCAAAGTACGTGGAATACTTATCCTCATCTTCCAAATCATCCTCTCCTCGCAAGCATAGGAGAGACTCCACAAGGAAGATTCGGGGGTACTCAAACTTGAAGGCCCAAAATCAGGATCATCACCCCGCGGTGGCCTAAGATACACCCCGCAATAGCCTCCCGGCGTATGACAAAGCTAAGGCCATGAACTACAGCTCTTCAATCAAAGAGCTCACTTCTGAAAATATGTCGACTCTCTCAAAAAGAGCATGTCAAAGGCAACGCCAATACCTCGCGTGTCAATTCGCAAAGGCCTTAGAATCGATAGATGGAATCCACCATGAGGCAAACCTAGAGCCTAAGCGATATCAAACCCTACTATAATGAACAAAAGATTCTTATTTTACAACAATGGCTAACAAGTGGACCCGCATCAAAAGGACTCGTTCAACCCTTGAAGAGCGAATCCAGAAACGTCGTGTGTTGCTTGAACGTGCAGAGAGCCTCATACAGGAGGCTAAGGAGTTACAGAGGCACGACGCACTGAATAAATGGTGAAAACTACACCAAATTTGGAGGCCAAAATCTAATACGAAGTCTGGAAAAACTGAACCACAAATTCCTGGTTCAACCAGACCTGAACAACAAAAGCTTGGTTCAGTCAGACCTGAACCACTAAAGCCTGGTTCAGTCAGACCTGAACCACTAAAAACTGGTTCAGTCATATCTGAGCTACCGAAATTTGACTCTGTAGGACCTGGTTTGCCAAAAACTGGTTCAGTCGGACTTGAACCGCTAAAAACTGGTTCAGCCAGGCTTGAACCGCCAAAGTCTGGTTCTGTTAGATCTGAACCACCAAATATTGGTTCGTTTGGAACTAAGTCCCGGCCCGGTCAACCTTTTGTTGCAGAAATTTTAGTTCCCGCGGTTATTTCAGGGCCTCCGATGGCTTCTGTTCTCATCCCCACAAGTTCAAAGTCTCCGATTAAGCTTCATGAAAGCGTGGACTTGTCTCGATTCAAAGTGAAGGTCACGGACCGTCTCGGTCCTTTGCATGAAAATCAAGACGAAACCCAAGCAAGAGAGCGTCCGGGGCTAACAAGTAAGCTATGCACAACACACCGGACTGGGAGATATACACACCTTTTCAATAGGTTGAAGGCTACTTACATGGAGATGGTACCTACGGCTAATCATCTCGGGTTGCAAGTTGAAGTTCAAGAGCCCATTGAGGACCCACACTCACGAAAGCGTGGTTTTAAACGTGCGACTCTTGGAGAATTATCTTCACCAAAAGAAGATGACCAACATACGATAGGTTGCTCCGATAATTATGCCGATGAGTTGTACTATCGAACCACGAGTATGAAAAAGATTCAGAAGGAAAATACTTGGGAAGCGGCTTCTCATTGTCCATGCACCAAGCTTATCATGACAGTATTATCAGCATGCAGCTACCCCAAGGCCGCTCTACAGAGGGTCTCGATATCCCAAAGGCTTTCCTCTGAAGTGTCGAAAACCAAGCCAAGATGTTTCCACAAGAAACGATCATCCGTTCAAGATAATAAACTTCCAGAAGTCACAATTAACATGGCTAATAAGAGAAAGTCGATTATACCTTCCAGTTCTGACCCCCTTATATCGCATCGTCTAACTCGGCTATGCGTGTGAAATACTAGACATAGGAACTATCAAAGGATGAATAGAGGATTATCCTCGGATGATGAAGCGTCAGATGCTAACTCTGTACTCTCTTCTGACAATACGGTTCCAGCACAGGACAATCTCGTGAGGTGTTCATGATAAACACCGAACAAATGGCTAAAATCCTCTAAGATGCTCTGGCCAAGTAGAGAGAGAATTTTAAATTTAAAATAGAAATAGCTATGCAGCAGATAAGGAAAACATATGACCAACAGATTCGGGCTTTGTCTAATCAGATTGGCGAATCTAGTTATCACAACAATGCCTATCGGGCAGGTGGTGATTCAAAAATGGATGAACAACTCGATGCAGATAATCCTCCCATTGACCAAACCGCTGGGGGTGGCCCCACTGAAGACAATAACGCTAGGGGTGGTCCCACCGAAGATGATAATGTCGGAGGTGGCCGCGTTGTTCCTCTCAGAAATCATCCAAAGCATGATACATGAAAAGATGAAAGATCTTAAGAGTAAAATTAACGCTCTGATGTCTGCTCGAGAGGTGAAGAAGTCTAGAATTCCGTGTCCTTACCTAAGAGAGTGGGAGTTGATCCCATACCCAGTGAAGTTTAACCTAATCAACTTCACGTCGTTCGACGGGAAGGGCTCACCCACTCAACATCTGATCTACTTCAAGTCCCACTTGAGCATGATTTCTGGCAATAAAGCTTTGATGGTTCGATCATTCGTGGGCACCATTCGCGGGGCTGCCTTCGATTGGTACCACCGTCTCAAGCCTGGAAGCGTCAATAGTTGGGATGACATGGAAAGCTCATTTCTTGATAATTTTTTTGATGATGACCCTGAGGTATCAATCAGGACACTCTTTAAGGAGAAACAAGAAGACGGAGAGGCGGTTGACGATTTCATCAAGCGCTTCCAGAATAAAGCGATGAAATGCTGAGATCCGGTCACAGAGGACTTCATCCTCCAAACCTGTCATAATAACTTGCCTATTGATATCTTGAAAGTTATGGGAGTAGCACCACCCCCAATATGGAAAGAATTAAAACTGCGAGGGGAACAGGTCGAATGCTTTCTTAAAAGAAAAAGCTCAAAAAAGGCCAACAGACAACTAACCCCCCGAACTCAAATTTTTCTTCTCGTAGTAATGGAAAGGCACATGCAGCGGTTGTTAACGCTAATCAGACGTCACAACAGCAGCCTCAGAAATAGCGAAAGACTCCGGATCCGAGACTCTAAAAAGAGCACCCCTTTAAGGATGAAGAGGTTCTGACTATCTTCAAATACCTCCTTGAAAACAATAAAATCAAGCTGCCACTTATTACGAATCAGGAGGAAGATAACAACACTTCGGATCCAAAGTACTGTGCGTACCATAGGAGGATCCTTCATCCCACCAAGGCTTGCTTCACTCTTAAGAGAAACATTCAAGCCTTGGTCGATGCTGGCATCATAACGCCAAAATGAGCCGAATAAGAACGGCACACTCCGAAGAGTATACGAGTATAAACTGCTTCTCAATCCTCCAATAGGTGCATGAGGATAAATGGCTCCCTACATACTCCAACAGGTATACGAGTCTAAGCTATTTCCTAATTTTAATGGGAAGTTCCTGGAAGAATATCGTATGTGATATTCTTAAGGATAACCCGACCATTCATCTGAATACAAAGTATTCCTCATTAGACCCAGTTTCGTAAGGTAAGCTGGGGGTGGATAACCCGGTTACTATAAACGGGGATAAATATGAAACTCCCACTGTCCCTCACTGATCAGATCAATTGACAGTGAGCCTATCAGAGTTCTTTCGGTTAAATCCGTTCAAACTCCAACTGCATTTGCGCACTTAGCACGCCCAAGGTTAAGTTCTAATACAGTGTTCTAAAGTTTAGCTATCAATTCATAGCAAGCGGCAGACCCCTTTCATATTAAATTCTTATCACTTAACATTGAAAAAAATTCTACTGAGTGACTGTTACAAATCAACACTCCCACTGTGATTTACACTCTCACTCCTATTGATTCAGCTCGGTTAAACCTTCCTATAGTTAGGACCACAACCAAAATCTCCTCTCGATTCCTTCCACGAATGAGAGGTCCACTTCCAAAACGAGCGATCAAACTTGCCTACAGCCAGAGTCGTGTCAAACCTCCTACTTGGTCAAACCTTCCAATAGTTAGGGCCAAAACCGCAATTCACTCTCGATAAACGAGAAACTCACCTTTAGTTCGGTAATCAAACCTTCTGACAGTTAGGATTATCCAAATTTTTTGATTCTCAGAGTGGAGATCCCACTCTTAGTTTCACCTTCCCGGATTCTTGAAGTGGATATCCCATTTTTAAGTTTCTTTGCAACTGGAGAGAGAATATAAAATTCTTCCTCTCTAACATCGGGTTCGTCTTTGCCCCAAGAGAAGACACCGTTTTTTTCATAACTCCTAAAATCCGTGCTTCACAAGCATGGGGAATTTTATCCCGAAGCCTATGTAGGGATAAGTCAATACCTAACATGTGTTGCTGGTTTAGTCCTTCACCAATTAAAGAAGATACCAGAATTCAAGTCTAGAAAATTTTATCCTGAAGCCTAAGAATGGATAAGTCAACGTCTAACATGCGTTGTCGGTTAGTCCTTGACTGTAAAAAGGACAAAAGCCTACATATTCGACATTGTGACGGATTGTTATTAATAATACCGAAATCCGTGCTTCATAAGTATGGGGAATTTTATTCCAAAACCTAAGTAGAGATAAGTCAATATCTAACATGCGTTACCGGTTTAGTCTTTCACTAATTGAAGAAGACATCAGAATTCAAGTCTGGGAAATTTTATCCCGAAGCCTAAGAAGGGATAAGTCAGCGCCTAACACGCATTGTCGGTTAGTCCCTGATCGTAAAAAGGATAAAAGCCCACATATTCGACATTGTGGTTGATTGTTATTAATAACGTCATAATCCATGTCTTACACACATGGAGAATTTTATACCGAATCCTAAGCAGGGATAAGTCAGCACCTAACATACGTTGTTAGTTAGTCTTTCTTCGTGAAAGAGACAAAGCATATGTATTCAATATCATAGCACTAAGTCTAAGGGAATTTATTTCTTTAGCACAACGTTACATGTGAAACGGATTTAGACAATTCACATGCTAGCCTGACTCAAACGGTAGTCGGTAAAGGCTCATCAAATATGTTGATGGCTGAGGGTTTGCCAAAAATCCTGTAAGTATTACGGTTAATTATTCTAAACGAAATGATAAATCACAATAAAGATGAGAAGTACACTGAACAAAAGATATGTATATCATTGATAATATTAAATGTTCAAATACAATGGTCGCAGTTACTCAAAAAAAGTAGAGGGTTAGTTTGGGTCCGGTTCAGTCGAACCAAACCTGATCCAACCACACCAACCCGTGGCCTGAACCATCTTAAACCAAACTGTTGATGCTTGTAAACAAACAGTCGATGGGGGTTTCCCGCTGTCAGATGCAGCTTCGATCCTGGCAACGGTGGGGAAGAAGGAGAGGATGAATATTAGGGCCGACTCCTCCTTCGAATTTATACCCGATTCTAAGCACATGGGTGGACTGATAGCCTGCACATACAAGAATCACAGGAATACGGGGCTAGTTTCCCTCGTGGTACCTCCGACGGTCAAGTCAGTTAATGAACTTAGGGAGGGTTTGTTGAGAATCTCCTAGGCCATAGAGGTCCTTGCAGGGGGTTTTTCCTCTGGAATTATTAAAATACATTGAGAAAAGATCCCAAAGGGGAGTAAAGCTAAGGTGCAAGAAGAAGCAGAGAGCCCCCCCCCCCCCCCTCCGCCCTTACCTTCCTTACCTCCTTTTATATCCCTCTTGCCTCTGGGAGTTTGACCCTCGTCTTTTGTTGACTATGCACAGGATGTGGTTTGAAAGGTGAACATGCAGGCTACTAAGTCATCTTTCTTCCTACAGGTGTCGGCACGCGACTGAGAGGGAAGTTATTCAGTGTCAGAGGAGAAATGTCTTCTCAGTGCTTTGGGTTTGTTAGAATAGGCAAGGTGTAGGTTAGGCCGGCTGCGTGACCATCCTTCTCTTTCCAGGTGGCGGCTGGGAATTAGAGGAGAAGTCATTCGTGCACAGAGAAGCATCATGGCAATTTTCTGGGAAATGACTTGTAAGCCGAATAAGCGGCTGGTGCACAAGGGTTGTTAGAATGGAGATCGTGATGGGACTAATCAGTACTGTTGTGTCGATTGACGTCTGAAATGATCTTGGTCAGCTCTTATCCCTTTGGCCGAGGCGGGTTGATCTGTGAGTCATCATTATGAGTTGGCGACTCGGTAGTCGAGTCGTCTGTTCAAGGAGTTGTCTTAATTGCGAGGGGGCCTCCGACCATGTTCTTCGAGTCGGTCATGATGACCTGTCGATCAAAATAAGGCTTGTCTGTTCATCTAGTCGAGGGACTTGGCTCTAACTGGGCTTCTGAGCCTCTAAGTTGACTCGGACTGTAACTCACTTGGGCTTATGCAGGATGGTCATGTGGTGGCATATGCTTCTCGTTAGTTAAAAAAGCACGAGTAGAATTATCCTACCCACGACTTGAAGTTGGCGGCTGTGATTTTTACTCTTAAGCTCTAGAGACATTATCTATTAGGAGAGCAAGTGAAGGTGTTTACTGATCATAAGAACTTGAAGTACATATTTACTCAGAAGGAGCTCAACATGAGGCAACGTCAATGGTTAGAACTGATGGCGAATTACGACATTGATCTTTAGTATTACCATGGCAAGGTCAATGTGGTACCAGATGCTTTAAGTCATTTGCCGGCAATCATGACCCTCACAGCTCAGTGGAAACTTCAGCAAGAAGTGAGGGATATGAGTATAGAAGTTCTTCTTCCAGGAGTCACTGCTTCCTTGATGAATCTTCAGATTCAATCAACACTGGTCAAGCAAATCAAGGCAGCTCAAGAAGGTGACCCATTTCTTTAGAAGTGCAGAGAGTTAGCAGTGGTTGGTCTTCAGTCGGAATTTATTGTTCATGAGGACGGATCCTTACAATTTGGGAGTCGTATCTGCGTACCAGAAGGAGATGTTTAAGAGAAATTATTACGGGAAGCTCACAGCTTACCGTATTCTATTCACCCTGGAGGTACGAAGATATATAAGGATCTGAAGCTGAATTATTGGTGGCGTGGTATGAAGAGAGATGTGGCTCGTAGTGTGGCTAAGTGCCTTGTATGCTAGCAGATGAAGACAGAGCATCAGCACATCATAGGTATTTTGCAGCCATTGCCTTTTTCGGAATGGAAGTGACAGCATATCACCATGGACTTCATTACTAGCTTACCTCAGAGTACTAAGCAGAATGATGTTGTTTGGGTGATTGTAGAACGATTGACCAAATCAGCTCATTTCATTCCATTCCGAGTGGGACAGTCAACGGAGCATCTTGCTCAGAGATACATGGAGGTAAGATGCCTATCTCTATATATTTGGTGAATTTCTCCTCCCCAAAAGATTAGTAAATCTCTGATATTGCAGGAGATTGTGCGATTGCACGGAGTTCCAGTGTGCATTGTCTCGGATCGTGATACCCAATTTATTTTAGAGTTCTGGAAGAGTCTGCAGGTGATTCTGGGGACCAGTCTCAGTTTCAGCACAGCTTATCATCCTTAGACCGATGGGCAGTCAGAGAGAACCATTCAGATTTTGGAGGATATGCTTAGAGCTTGTATACTTGACTTTCACGGGTCGTGGGAAGATCACTTGCATTTGGTGGAGTTTGCATACAACAATAGCTTCCAGGCAAGCATTGGGATGGCCCCTTTTGCGGCATTGTATGAGAGGAAGTGCCGCTCTCCATTGAGTTAGGACGATGTTGGTGAGCGAGAGATTTTCGGGACGGAGTTGATTGATAAATCAATTGATGTAATCAGGATCATTCGGGAGCAACTTCGCATAGCGCAGGACAGATTCAAGCATTGGGCAGATGTGAAGCGCCGACACTTGGAGTTTTAGCCAGGAGATCATGTGTTCCTCAAGATTTCCCCTAACCGAGGCATCATTCACTTTAGAAGGCGTGGAAAGTTGAGTCTACGATATGTGGGACCTTTTGATGTATTAGAGAGAGTGGGAGAGGTGGCATACCAACTTGCATTACCACCCGTCCTGGCTGTAGTGCATAATGTATTCCACATTTCTCAATTGTGAAAATACATTAGAGATCCGAGTCATATTGTAGATTTCTTGGAGATTAAGGTGTGATCTGAATTGACATACGAGCAGCAGCCTGTTGTGATTTTAGACCGAAGGGAGAAGACCCTCCGGAATAAGACCGTTTCGCTTGTTCATGTGATGTAGCACCCAGATTCTCCTAGAGAGTCGACTTGGGAAACTGAGTCTGAGATGCGACAGCGATACCCTCATTTATTTCCTGAATCTTAGCTGTCATATTGTATTTTATTTGAATCACCTTGTATGACTTTTCTTATTTATGGAATGTGCAAAAAAAATTTGAACTTTATACGAATTGAAGTGAATCCGTTTTTATTTTTCTTCCTTTTATTTATATTCCGAGGGAGGAATTTATTTTACGGGGGGTAGGATGTAATGACTGTAAATTTTTAATACTGATTTAAATAATTTTTCTAGTATTTTAATATTAAAATTTATTTTAAAAAGAGTATTTATATTTTTCCTAATTTTCTAGGATTTTCTATGATTGAAAAATCTAGTTTTATATTTATTTTAATGGTTTTACTAAATTTAATTGTTACGGTGAAAATTTTTAAATTAATATTTAGTTATTTATTATTGTTGTTATTATTATTTGTTATTAATTATATTGTATTAATTTTAGCCTGCACTGTACCCCTACTCTATGCAAATGGCTGTATCATACATCTACAACTTGCATTTGTATATCTTACCTGTATTACACTCATTCCCACGTTCCCCTCAACAACATTCTCTCTCTCTCTCCTACTTACACCTCAAATCCATTTCACCTACGTTCTCAAATAATCTCTCTTTATTCTATCCCCTAAGCCTAATTTCACTCAGCTCCCCATGTTCCCCTTTCCTGCACTCCCCTCCTTCATGTACCCCACATACCCTAACCCTATTAAAATAATCCACTCATTTTCTCTCTCCCCCTTCACTCCATCTCTCTCTTTCCCTCCTCTTCCCGACCAACAACCGCCCAGCCGAGTTCCTCTCCCCTGCCCGCCACCGTCGTCGTGCCCAAGCTCTTAGCACCGCCCCGCCCTCATCAGGCCGACGCCAGCCACCCGACCCGAGCTCAGAACCCGAAACCCGAGCTCAACCCGTGCATGCCCTCTCTTCCTTCACCCAAACCCCATCGTCCGACCGTACTCAGCCCCATGTCCGACCCCGTTAACCTCCCTCTTCTTCCTCATCTCCAACCCAAGCCTCCCACCCGCCAACTCGAGCTCCGCCTTGCGCCGCCGCTCGCAGTGCGTAACTTCTCCAGCCCGCTGCCTGCACAACTTCATAGCCACCCCCTCACCGACAACCTCCTGAGTTCACCTCCGACCAACACCCCGACCTCACTGCCACCCTGAACTCGATGCTCGCGCCACCTACAGCCACCCAGCCACCTCCAGCGCCTCCTTGCCGCCCGAGCTCCTCCCTGAACTCTACCCTCCTCTCTCCTTCACTTCCGACTAGCAACCCCCTCCTCTTCCGCCGACCAACAGCAGTCCTCCACCAGTCCCCGTAGCAGCCCCGCCATCATTCCTCTCGTTGTGTCTCAGCCACGTCGCTGCTCGAGCTTTGAACCCTTGTCGCCGCTCTCTTCAAGCTCTCTGTAGAGCCGTCGATGTGGTCAACAGCGCTCCTCAACCGCAGTGACGTTGTTGCCTCATCCGCGTGTCTATATCCTCGCACGGTAATGACGTATCGATCAACAATACCGAAGCAAGATTCCTCTTTCTCAGATCTGAATTTTTATACTTGTTAAGATTTATTTGCATATTAGTTTGTGATATGATTATCTACGTGAGATTGTTTGATGAATAATATTAGATAAATCATAATAATATGATAATTAGTATTTTTAGAATACTTATGATAAATTAAAAGAATTTATTTTGACAGCAGAATTATTTTTAGATAATTATATTAATTTTAAAGGAATTTATTTTAAGAACGGAATCATTTTAGGAAAATAATAATAATTTAAAAGGAATTACCTTGGAAAAATAGTTATTTTAGAATAATTATAAATAAATTAAAAGAAATTATTTTGGAAGAGAGAATAAAAAAATATTTAAAAAGAATATTTTAGAATTATTTAAAAGAGTTTATTTTGGAATAAATGATTATTTTGAATTATTATGATAATAAATAATTTAAAAGGAGTTATTTTGAAAAAGGGTTTATGTTAAATTAGTATATGAGAAAATAATTTAAAGAATTTATTCTGGAAAAAGATTATTTCTGTATCATGACCGTGTGATTGATAGTTGTGGAACACGACATTTCATGTACATTGACACTGACATGTTGACACTCTTATTTATGCTATCTCATCGTTAGCCTATATAGTCATGTTTATCATATGATTTGCATAAAATTAGTTGTATTTATTTATTATTTCTTGTAGTAATTTAGAATCGTTAGGAGGTTATGAACTTAGGAACCTGTGGGACATGAATAAGAGCTAGTGGCTCGTGTGTTTGTTGAGTTAGAAAATCAATGAGAGTTGGAATGGAAAAGTCTTGGTTCATGTGATCGGATAAGACTGTTGATGTATCTTCCAGGCTCGCACCAGTGGTTGGTGTCACCACTGGGGTTGGTTTGTAAGGCTAAAGTGAAGTGTGTACATCACTTTAGTCAATGAAATCATTTTGTCACCCGAGTTTTGCTTGAGTGTGGACCAGGCAGGTTTATGTGTAGTGCCTTGGCCGTATGTGTAGCGGGATTAGATGCACGTAGGTGATTTGTGAACAGCCAGTTATCCAATGACAGGAGCGTTGACTCTGTGTGAGATGTAGATCGCTGAGTTTTAGGTTGGTTAGTATTTGACCCAGTTATTGTATTCCCATAGCTGTATGTTACCATTAGATTTCTAGTTGCATGTATCATTGTCTTTCTTGTTAATATTATTATTGTCATAGCCTGGGTCATTAGACCGTTTTATTTGTTCATGTGAGATCTTGTCGTGTTCCATGCACGCTGACGTACACATGTTTTCTTTGGTGTGTGTCAGACTTAGGAGACGAACAGGTTCAGTTCGATGATGCAGCCGAGCCAGTGTATGCCCAGTCGGAATGTCCTTTCGATGGAGTGGAAGAACAAACTAAAGCCTAGATGTGTTTTCTTTTCTGATGTAGTTGATGAACATTAGAACTCTTTGTAGTATTGTTCTTAGTTGATGATGGATTCAGTCATTTTGTTAGTATTTCCTTTTATTATGGACTATGTATTTCTTATTTGCTAGTTGAACTATTGTTGTAGTAAGGGTATGTTGAACCCATATTTTTATGTCTGGGATGATTTAGTATGGATGATATGTTTATTTCGTATTCTGGATTGTCTTTATATTCTTGCTATTGTGATCGGGGACCTGTGATTAAGATTTACGTATTTGACGCTTAGCGTATTAGATTGAAAAGAAAAAAATAATAGTCGTTTTACTTTGGTTTTACCCAGATTAGGTACCAAGGACTTTGTGGCGACTGAGAAGACGTTTTGCCTTGGGCCTATTCTTTAGGAAGAGCCAAGGGATTTTTCCCGACTAAGAAGTCATTTGGCCTTGATTTTACCCAGATTAGGTACCAATGACTTTGTTCCGACTAAGAAGTCGTTTTGCCTTGGACTTATTCTTTAGAAAGAGCCAAAGGCTTTGTTCCGACTGAGAAGTCGTTTTGCCTTGGACTTATTCTTTAGGAAGAGCCAAGCGCTTTTTCCTGACTGAGAAGTCGTTTTGTCTTGATTTTACCCTGATGAGGTACCAAGGTCTTTGTTCCCACTGAGAAGTCGTTTTGCCTTAGTTTTACCCAGATTAGGTACCAAGGTTTTTGTTCCGACTGAGATGTCATTTTGCCTTACACTTATTCTTTAGGAAGAGCCAAAGGCTTTTTCCCAACTAAGAAGTCGTTTTGCCTTAGTTTTACCCCGAATAGGTACCAAGGGCTTTGTTCTGACTAAGAAGTCGTTTTGTCTTGGACTTATTTTTTAGGAAGAGCCAAGGGCTTTTTCCTGACTGAGAAGTCATTTTTCTTTGGTTTTACCCCGATTAAGTACCAAGAACTTTTTCCGACTGAGAAGTCATCGTGCCTAGGTGACTAGGTCTCGATACCGACTGAGAAGTCGTTTTGCCTTGGACTTATTCTTTAGGAAGAACCAAGGGCTTTTTCCCGACTGAGAAGTCGTTTTGCCTTGGTTTTATGCAGATTAGGTACCAAGGACTTTGTTCCGACTGAGAAGTCATTTTTCCTTAGACTTATTCTTTAGGAAGGGCCAAGGGCTTTTTCCTAACTGAGAAGTCATTTTACTTTGGTTTTACCCCGATTAGGTACCAAGGGCTTTGTTCCGACTGAGGAGTCGTTGCACCTTGGGCCTATCCTAAGGTGGCGCCAAAACTGTTGACTGAGAAGTCATCGAGCGTTGGGTTTATCCTGAGGCCGCGTCGAGGTCTTGTAACCGATCGGGGAGTCGTTTTGCCTTAGTTTTACCCAGATTAAGTACCAAGGGCTTTGTTCTGACTGAGGAGTCGTTTTTCCTTGGGCCTATTCTGAGATGGTGCCAAAACTGTTAACTGAGAAGTCGTCGAGCGTTGGGCCTATCCTGAGGTGGCGCCGAGGTCTTGTAACCGACCGAGGAGTCATTTTGCCTTAGTTTTACCTAGATTAGATTCCAAGGGTTTTCATTCCTGAGACGGAGCTTTCTTGGCTGTTTCTTTTCACCTGTGAACCTTCCTACCTTGATGAGAGCGAGTTGTTACGTCATTGGCTGCCTCTGTTGCCAAACTGAGGAATGCCCGGAACCGGGGGTTGCTCTTTCTCTTGATGGTGAGTTGTTTGGCTTTTTAGGTGTTGTTGAGTTGCTGGCATATTTGCCATTTCATCGGCCAAGGACCTGCTTGGAGGCTTTGCTGAGATCCTTACAGGTCGACGGTGGACATGGTGATTTTCAACAGATCTTGCTTGTCCACCGTCGGTTGCTCTGTTAGGCCCGATATTCCGTTGTTTGAGCTTTTTGGAAGATGTTGATCAACGGAGGGGGCCTAGGCAACTTTTGTGATGGGGGCTTCTTGTTGGAGAGAACCCTACATATCAACACTTTTTTCCCTAGAATTTGATGGGATCATATTTTTCTCTTGAGGTTTCCAGGGATAGCAACGGCTGGACCATCCTATAAATATGGGAGCCTTCTTTTGTTAGTAGGATGTGAGTCGCATGTTTCGACCACCGATTCTTACTTTGTCTTTAGGTGGTTCAAACAGCGGCTGGGGGCCAGAGCTGTTAATCTTTCTTAGAAGACCAGATGACGAGCCCTTGAGTTTTTCTTGCAACCCCTCTCTTGGTGAGGAAGGACTCTCCTCTGAAGGTGGTGGTGGTCCGAGGAGCCTACCACAGACTTGATCGCTGCTCCTTGTTTGGGGGAGCCATTGCCGATAGGAGCTTGAGCGATACTGGATCTGATCATTACCCCTAGGGGTTCTATTTGCGATCCAACCTCAGGCCTCTTGGCTGTCCAGGCGGTGGATTTTTCATCTGTGGTGGTGATTAGAAGCCTATACTTCATTCTCAAGCCAAACAAGCACCATAGTGGTGTGTCTTTTCTTAGGAGGGCTTTCGGGGTTCCACTTAGCAAATACCACCCCGAAAGCTGCTGGAGCCTCCAAGGGCTACACCCACATTGGCTCCTCATAACCATAGGCTAATCCTCCTTAGCTTGAATGATGTGATTCCAGACTTTGTTTAGCTTGAACGGTGTCATTCCGGTGCTCTTCAAGAATGAACAATATCAGGCCCCGGCTTAGAATTAGGCATTTCTTCTTAGAGAAAAAAGTAGGCACCACGGTGGGCGCCAAACTATTGATGCTCGTAAACAAACAGTCGATGGGGGTTTCCCGCTGTCAGATGCAGCTTCGATCCTGGCGACGGTGTGGAAGAAGGAGAGGATGAATATTAGGGCCGACTCCTCCTCTGACTTTATGCCCGATTCTGAGCGCATGGGGTGGACTGATAGCCTACACATGCAAGAATCGTAGGAATACGGAACTAGTTTCCCCCATAGTACATTCGATGGTCAAGTCAGTTGATGAACTTGGAGAGGGTTTATTGAGAGGCCCCTGGGCCATTAAGGTCCTTGCAGAGGGTTTTTCCTCTGGAATTATTAAAATACACTAAGAAAAGATCCCGAAGAGGAGTAAAGCTAAGGTGCAAGAAGAAGCAGAGAGAACCCCCCCCCCCCCCCACCCTTACCTTCCTTACCTCCTTTTATAGCCCTCTTGCCTCTGGGAGTTTGACCCTCGGCTTTTGTTGACTATGCACAGGAGGCGGTTTGAAAGGTGAACAGGCAGGCTGCTGAGTCATATTTCTTCCTCCATGTGTCGGCAGGTGACTGGGAGGAAAGTTATTCAGTGCTAGGGGAGAAAGGTCTTCATAGTACTCTAGGTTTGTCAGAATAAGCAGGGTGTAGGGTAAGTCAGCTACGTGGTCGCCCTTCTCTTTCCATGTGGCGGCTAGGAATTGGAGGAGAAGTCATTCGTGCACAGAGAAGCATCATGAAAATTTTCTGGGAAATGACTTGTAAGCCAAATAAGTGGCTAGTGCATGAGGGTTGTCAGAATAGAGATCATGATGGGACTAATCAGTACTGTTATGTCGATTGACGTCTGAAATGATCTTGGTCGGCTCTTATTCTTATGGCCGAGGCGGGTTAATCTGTGAGTCATCATTATGAGTTGGAGACTCGGTAATCGAGTCGTCTACTCAATGAGTTATCTTAATGGTGAGGGGGGTGACTGACCCCGTTCTTCGAGTCGGTCATGATGACCTGTCGATCGGAACAAGGCTTGTTTGCTCGTCTAGTCAAGGGACTTGGCTCTGACTAAGCTTCTGAGCCTCTAAGTTGACTCGGACCGTAGCTCTCTTGGGCTTATGCAGGTATTCTTCCTATACTTCTATTTTGGTGTGGTGACCAACCATAACAGTTGGCCCCTTTTAGTCGGAGCTGACTTTGGTCAGGTCTGAGTGAAATAGGAATGAGTTTGCTCCGCATATTTGAGATTTTCTAGCCCGTTGACCATGGTTTAGGAATGTAGCGTGGAGTGCGCTCAACTACCACTCTTTGGTGGGTTGATGTTGTCGGTTTTAGAAACCGTTTCTTCATAGGAAACGAGGCGTCAAGGGTTAGAGCGGGTGGCTCTTTGCTTTACCAATTGATTGGTGTGAGCGGCGGTTCATATCTCTAACGATCCGTTTCATATTCCCGAAGTGTATCTGCATTGGTTGCTCTAAGGGTTGAGCCTCTTGAATTCTCCCGCCTTCCTCTTCGGGGGCTTATAAATAGTTGTCGATGCTGTTAGAAGAGTACTCTATCTCGCGAACAATTTTCTTCGTTGGTTCTTTCATTTCTTCTTAAGAGATTTTATCATGGCCTTTCCTCAAAACGACCGTGAGAGGAAGCTTAGGGTTCTTTATCTGTCTAGGTCGAGGATGACGTTGGACGAGGCAAACTGGTTACACGATGAATATGACATCTCTCGTGTGACGATGACCATAGGGGTGACGGACAGCTCGACTCCGGCGCACATACATGGTGAGGACCGGGTGCCTCTTTATTGGGCGCACCTGTAGTGTGGGCTGCGTCTGCCACTGCATCCCTTTGTAAGGGAAGTTTTTGCAGCTCTGGGGGTTTTCCCTTGCTAATTCCACTCGCACGCCATCTGCACTTTGATGGTGTTTATAGACGTCTGCTCTGAGGTAGAGATGGTGCCCAGCATTAGTTTGTTGGGGCACGTAGTCAGCATGGGGTCCGTTGAGGGGGACCCCCACTATTTCTTCCGCTATCAAGGTGATTTCTGCTTGGATGCCAACCTCCCAGAGCTAGATGAAGAATGGAAGAGGTTCTTCGTCTGGGTGTTCGGTGCCGACAATATATTGTCCTGCTCGGGTTGGCCCGAGGTACAGGAGAATGTACTGGAGCAAAGGGCTCTTAGTGACTCTGAGGCCAAAGATCTCGAGAAGCTTCAGGGCCTTTTCAGTCTTCAAGAGTCCAGAGCTTTGGTTGGAGAAGAGTTCCCAGAGATGGGAGGGTCCTCCTCGTCCTCCTCGTCCTCCTCGGGCTCCGAAGCGACAATCTTTCCTCCACCAATGGAGGTCTATAGAAGAGGTGCCGACTCGGAAGAGTCGAGTTCTTCTCGATGGTGACCTTATTCTCACAATAATCTATATGTAAAACCCCATAATTTTTAATATATTATAGAAAATAATAATAAATGAGTTATGTCAAGATAATTATCATTTATTAGTGGTTAAGTATGCTAGGAATCTATTTGAGATCGATTCAGTATATTTATGTGAATAAACGAGTGTAAACGTGCATAGTTGCACTTGGTTGGAAAGGGCCTCTAGGAGGTCGACCGATGCTATGGCATCAGTCGACCGATGACCATTGGTCGGTCAACTGATGCCATAGCGTCGATCAACCGATGGGCTCCCAGCTCGTGCATGTTTGTATTCGGGTCGGATTTGGTTTCATTTCAGGCCCAGTTATGCATACAAGTATATATACTCGTTTAAAACCTTTTTCCTTCATCTTTTACGTGATATATCAGTAGCCACCTTCCCTCTCAAACCCTAATCCTAGATTGTGAGTTTGTTTGGAGTTTACCTGAGGCGTTTATCGAGAGGAAGGTGGGATTTATGAGCTTGGCAAAGAGGATTCTTGCACGCAAATATTTGCAAGTTCAACACAATGCTTGAGGCAAGATCATCTTCCTCCAAACCTTTTCCTTAGTTAATGATCATGCTTTTAAAATAATTGATTAATATACTATTTAAAGTCTAATTTGATGTGATAAAACCTAGTTTATGATGTTAAATCTTAAACCCGTGAAAAGATCTGTAATTTAAATATCTGCTTAAAAAGAATAGTTGATCATGATCATTAGGGTTGTTTTTTAATTTGTTAATTACGTTTTAATTTGCTTCGAAACCCTAGTTAACCAATTTAGATAATAATTTTGTTAGCTAGGATGTTTAAAACCCTAAGTATGTGATATCCTGGTGATGTGATTCATATTTAAGCTAATCTATAACTGTGTAATGATTAGAATTAATCATGTTTATTAATCATGTTTATTAATCATGTTATTTAAACATATGTTATTAATTGAGAATTTTGTTAATTAGGATGTTAAATCTTAATTATTTAATTTCAAGAGAATAACCATGTTTAATTTAACCTTTGTTTAGTAATTACGAAAGTTTAAATCATGTTTTGCCTTACATGCTAACAAAATTTTGTTTTCGAGACAAGTTACGGAACATAGAAACATGAGAAAATCTGATATAGTGAAAATGGTCGACCGATCCTAAGTGATCAGTCGACCGATTGTGTCATTAAGGATTTTTTACTCCTTTCTGGTCGGTCGACCGACTAGAAGTAAGCGGTCGACCGATAGGATCTTTTCCACGTGCATTTTGTGCATGTTTGTCGTCGGTCGACCGATGCCCTAGGGGCAATCGAACGACATTTTACTTTGTGTGTGATGATTTTTCTTGCACGTTTAATCGTGAACGTGGGGTTTAAGCTATACGATGATACACGTGCAATCATGGGTGTACACGAATAGAGTTGTGACACATATATGGATATCTCGAAGAGGATTATTGTAGGTATTGTTTCAATCATGTTTGAGTAACAATTAATTATAATACGTATGTATGTATAGATATTGTTGATGAGCACAGCTCAGTACTACTTGGGATAGTGCGTCGATATGTCGTTAGTACAGGCCATTGAGTCGTGATTTTAGGATACCTAACTTGGTAGTCCGTCTCGCACGATGATGCAATGAGGCTAGAGGGCCGCACTTCTAGGATACCTAACTTGGTAGTCTGTCCCACACGGTGATGCGATGAGACTAATGATCCGTGTACATATTTAGGATGCCTGATTCGGTAGTCCGTCCCGCATGATAATGTGATGAGTTATAAAACCTTACGATATATTGTATTGTGATATATCTGATAGCCTGAGTCTTTGACGGAAGCTATTTATGAATATGATTCATCGTTGAGTTATATTGTGACCGGATTACTTCGTGTTTGAGAATTACAGGAGATTTAGTTCTTGTATCCACATTATCTACCCAAGGGTAGCGCGAGATATTAGGTCAACATTGACATTGTTTATTTTAGTAATTACTTGTGTTGTTTTTCCTTTATCTTTTATTCTTAGTTTGGAATTGATATTTAGCGATTCACAATTTGAGACATATGGTATATACATGAGGGTTTCCTTATTTGGATTATTTTGCTCGACGTACTACGTCTCGTGCTGTGGGTTTCTAAATATTAATCTCATTTAGATACATGGTAAATGATTTAGGTAGACTATGCATAATAGATAGAGCCTCCATCATATGTAGTAGTTCTTCCCCTGGGGGCGGATGGGATGATCTTGCTAAGGTGCTCTAACGTTGTTGTTATTTTTCGTATAGTTTTCCATTCTTTTCAGGCAGCGGATCAGAGTGTCGGAGAGTCGTAGGTTGACGGACTTACAGCATAGTCACTGTCACTTATTTGTAGTAGTTAATACTCTACAGTCTTTTAATTATGGTTTAGTTGATCATTAGACTTATCTTTTATTTTGTAAAGGTCGTGTGCCTTAGTATTATTTTTATTTGACTCTATGTATTAAGTTACTTCACATTTATTTCAGACATCAGTTGTACTTAGTTTAAGTTCAGTTGGGACATGAGTATGTTTATTTGGATATCTCTTTCTATATCATGTCCATTGCATTTATTTCGCTTATTTTGCTTGTTTTGTACCTGCAATTGGCATTGATTCTACTAGAGAGATATTACTATGATGGTGAAACATGTTGTTGCACAGTGTAGGTGTATGGCAGGTTTGATATCTCTGGTTCACCTTGGACTGTAGCCATATGTGAAAACAGAGGTGTCACACTATACACAAACGCATATTGTCATCCTTCTTCTTCACGAAGAGGACTGATGTTCCCCATGGAGAATAACTCTGGCGAATGAAACCATGATACAAAAGCTCATCTAACTGAATCTGTAGCTCCCTCATCTCAGCAGGTGATATACGATAAGGTGCTCAGGATATCGGTGTTGTGGCCGACTGGAAAACTCAATCTCTCTTACTGAAGGTAATCCAGGTATGTCCTGAAAGACATCCTGATACTCTGAGACTAAACGCATCTCACTTAAATCAGTACCCCGATCCCGTATCATCACCTCCTCGACGTACGCCAGAAATGATTCCGCAAACTAATTGCCCTGTGAGGTCACTACAATCAACTCAGACCCATCGAATGCTCGCAAACTGACTATCTACGCAAAACCGTCGATACTAACATGGTATGAAGATAACCAATCCATACCAATAATCATATTGAACTCGGACATACGCAGGACGATCGAATAGACTACGAACTCAAACTCGTCTAAGCTGATCATGCATCTACTACAAATGCTCTCTAGAAGCGACACATCACCTAGAGGGCTAGAAATTGATAAAGGAACATCTAGAGGTTGTGCAACTAGCTGGAGTCTAATCATGAAATCATTGGAGATGAAAGAATGCGAAGCTCCTAAATCAAAAAAAATACGGGCTGGGAAGGAGTTCACAAGAAACGTACCTTCCACCATAGCCCCACTCGCACCATGATCGCGCAGTACGACTGCATAAACTCTGCCTAAAGCTGCGGACTGCTACGCTAAAGGCTCTGCTACAGGACTATCTGTCCCTGAGGGATCTCCTGAATGGCTCGCACTTGCTCCTCAATCCTCGGAACTGCTGGAGGTGCCTCAAGCCTCAACTGCTGGTCCTGACCTCAACCCTATCCACCGTTCTGTTGCTGCTGACCCTAATTCTTTCACTGCTAGCCTCCTGCTGGTGCACTACGGCACTCTGTTGCTCTGTGATTGATCTTGTGGCAGTTATAACAAGCACCCTTGAATTTATGCTTCTGCTGAGATGCTTTGTGATCATGCCGAGGTCCCTCCTTATGAGGGCCTTCGTAGCTTCTGCTGAGATGCTCTCTGATCATGCTGAGGTCCCTTCTTATGAGGGCCTTACTGCTGTGAACCCTTACACTGCTGCTAGGATCCTCCATGTCCTAAAAATAGCCTCTTTTCCTTGCCTTTATCTCCTGATTTAGCATTTCCTTCCTTCCTTTTCTGAAACATATTCATCTCAGTTTCATGTGATATTGCGGCATCGACCACCTCCTATACTGAATGAAAATGTATAGATACAATATAACGATGTAAACTCGGGTGAAGTCCCATCAAGAACATCTGAGCCTGACGCTCCCCTGTATGCTACATACCCGTGAACCTGAGCAATCCACAAATTTGCTCTCATAATCAGCTATTGACATATCTCCCTGTTCCAACCGAGCCAGCTCCAAGTCTTTCTCGACCTTCGCTGTTGCCGACACATATTGCTCATCGAAGAAGTAGACAAAATCCTCCCAATTAAGTGTCATCCTCTGCTCTGGACTGAACTGAAGCCTATACCACCCGCCTGCATCTCCCTTGAGACTAAAAGCTACTAGCCTCTGCTTCTGCACAGTGTCCACATTAAGCATATCCAAGATGTTTCCCACATATTCATTCCACTTATGTGCCGCAAGTGAATCAGACGAGCCATGAAACTCCGGTGCTCTCATCTTCTGGTACCTCTCCACCAAACAGAGCCAAGTCTCTAGCTCAGCGGCCCTATCAACAACTGGTGGTAGTGGTGTAGCTATCGGTGGTGTTGCTTCTGGTGTTCTTCTTGAATAGGTATCTCCTGTTGGGCCTGATTCGCCATTTGCTCCTCTATTGTTGCTAACCGAGCTACCAACGGTGTTATGAGATCGATCAAGTACTGTAGAGCCTACTACGGCTCGGGCTCTACATCAGCTTGCCTAGCTTCCTGACACGTGTACCTCTATGACCATGTCCTCTTCCCAACATCTATGTTCAGGAATAGAACTTGTTAGACATAGTAAATGAGATCTCATGCATAAATAACAAAATATATAACAATAGGAAGATAGTATCACATATCATTCACAGCATACTTTAAAAACAAGATAGTTATATATATATATATATATATATATATATATATATATATATATATAACGTCTTCACTCATTGTAGGAATTCCTAACGGACTCTATTCATGATTCCTAGGAAACTCTATCCTAGCTCCACGACTCGATACGGGAATGATCTTAAATGGAACTAGAGCTCTGATACCAACTGTGACGCTCCTAATTTCACACAATGCTGCAGTCCAATGTGAGTCCAACGATGTCAAACATGTCATACACTCATACTGTGCAATAACACGTTTCACCATCACACTAATATCTCTCTAGTGGAATCAAACAACAGGTGTAGGTACAAAATAGGCAAATGAAGGTAATAATGTAATGAACATATATATAAAGAAGAGATATCTGAAAATAGTCAATAATCATGTTCCCAACTGAAATAAATGAAATACAACTGATACTTGAACAAATGTAAAATGACTCAATACATAGAGTCAATGGAAATGCTACTAAGGCACTATGCCTTTCCAAAAATGTAATACAACTCTAAATGTCTAAAAATAAATAATAAACTATTGTGGAGCATAAATAACTACTAATGTAAATAAAGATGGAGACTAAACTAAAACTCTATCAACCTACGACTCTGTGCGCGTGACTCGCTACTTGAAAAGAGGGAAAGCAACGAGCGTTAAAGCGCTAACAAGATCATCTCCACTGCCCCCAGGGGAAGGAGATTAGGAATATTTATGAAAATAAGTTAGTACATATAAATATAAAACCATCTATCCTAAGCTAAAAGGAGATTGAGATTTAAAAACCCACAACATAAGAATTAGTAAGTCGAGCGAAATAATTCAAACAAGGAAACCATTATGTATATACCATGTCTCAAATTGTGAATCGCTAAATCCCAACTCCAGAGTCCTAGCAATGAAATACTAAATAAAAGAAACACAAGTCTAGACATCGACAATACAAGTCACATCAAATCCTCATACTACCCTCGGGTAGTTGGCATAGTCATAAAGAATATTATCTGATAAATTCATCTCGCATAGAATAGGCTATGTATGACAACCTCAGTATATACCCTACTCTCGAGTAACTAATAGGGAATCATGAATTAAATCTGTATAGTTCACTATCTAGAAATATAATAATGGACACGGGGTGAAGTCTACCGCGGTCTCGTTGCAGTATACCAACTACCATACCCTAAGTATAGTCCCCCATGGTCTCATTGCGGAGTGCTAACTATCCCACTCAGTAGTGATGCAAAATGGAGTATAGTCTGCTGCGATCTCATTGCAACATACCAACTAACAATCCTGAGCGTAGTCTAACACGGTCTCATTGCGATATACAAACTAACGCGCTCAAGAATCTGACTATCATGAAATGCAATATATGTATCACTATCTTTTATGAAAAATCTTAGGAATATATGTTACTTACCTCTATCGCTCATGCGAACACAATCCCAAAATATATACTTCATTATCCAAACACGTATCTCAATGTGCAGACCCAAACTTCGTACTCACAATTAACTCATGTATCAATCAAACAACAAACATAGCGCAACACAGATCAGTCGATCGAAAATGACTCTTCGATCGATTGAAATACATGCACAAATATGCACATGCAAATTAATAGGGATCGGTCGACTGACTCCTTCACTTCGGTCGATCGACCCGAGCACAAACATAATACATATTTTAGTTTTTAGTTTTTGATCTACAATGCTACAAATTGCTAATTTTGCATAAAGACACATAAAATAAAACTTATTTAATGTGACCAGGGTTTAGTTATCTACATGAAACACAATCATGATATCTAGTTAAGTTATCTAAACCCTAACATGTTCATATTGTTTGCGTCGAAAGTTGATTTCATTGCAGAACTCATTACAACGTTTATCATTTTAAAACAAGCTCAAAAGAGTGAGCTTTTTTATAAAACTTCTCTTACACAAATAAAACGAAAAAAATTATAACTTCCTAGAAACACACGCAAAGGATGTTTATCATCCGCTGCTTGCGTGGGGTCTTTGCATGTGCTGGGGACACATTAGTCCGTGGACCACCAATAAATCAAATCCGAGTTGAACGAAATTAAGGCTCGATGTTCTTATATCATAAAAGACACAAGAACAGAAGTAAATCCCTCGCGAAGCAAGATCAATACTCTTCTTAAAATCAAAACAAAGTCTGATCCCAAGAAAATGGCTGAAGGGGTCGCAGATCTCTCGAACTCTTCTTCTTTATGCGAAGAACTCGCCAAGAACTCGCCCTCTAATCTAAAAATTGTGCCCCTCCTCTCACAGGGTCAGCAACTCGCCTTAAGCTTAAAATTCCTGATTACCTATGCATAAGGGTCCTATGGTTGTATTTATAGGCTTTCAGATGCCCTATTTTCAGATAAAAACCCAAGATTTGACCTTATCTTCGGTTGGCAACAACTTTAACAGGTCTCTCATGTTTAAGGGTAGCCTCAAGGTAGTTAGGGTGGTTCCGGAACCATCGAAATAGAACGAAAACTACCAAAACACATCCCGAGAGTCCTGACAATTGCGAAACACTTCGTGTGTTTCGCATCAGGTGCGAAACACTTTTAGTGTTTCGCACCATGTGCGAAACACCAAGGGTGTTCACACCATGTGCGAAACACTCTTGGTGTTTCGTACATGGATGCGAAACACCAAGGGTGTTTCGCACTACATGTGCAAAACGTGAGGCCGTTTATCCGTCGTTTTGTGTGTTTCATTGACTCGTACGCTTCGCCGACTCACTTCATGCGCTCGTTCGCTTCTTCATGACATCGGATGATCCTCTTTGACTCGGATAATTCTCCTTAACTCGAATGATGACATTTATCGCCTTCTCTTTGTCTTGAGCTACGTACGGTAACCTATAGATAATTTTTAACGTCTACAGATACCCCCTCGAAAGTGTTCCAGCCTCATTCTTTTATAAAGAAGGCTCGAATACTTTGGATATGATGGACCCAGCCTTTAATTCTTAGACTTCCTCAGCTTTCAGTCCATTCAGTATTTTATCGAATAGCCAAAATTCTTTTGGTATTGCGTTTATCGTCAGATCGTTGTTAAAATCTTGAACTGAAACCGATGTGTGGATTTATGAATTTAGCTCGTGTCTTTGAATCGACGTTGAACTGATCATCTTCGTTAGGGATTCATATCTGAATCATAATTGAAATCCCCGGGGTTATCCTTTTGACCTGGAATCTAAAAGTCATCGATGCGTTGACCGCCATAGACCTTCGTTGTAACGCGTTGATGGGCGTTGTCTTTTTTTGCAATGCGTTGACCGATGTTGACTCTCATTTGCAACACGTTGATCGACGTTGACTCTCATTTGCAACACATTGGCTGGCATTGACTTTTATTTGCAATGCGTTTACCGGCATTGACTTTCATTTGTAACGTGTTGACCGGTGTTGACTTATGCGAATACAGTTTACACTCATACGTTGACTGGAGTCTACACGGTTTAATCTCTTAAGGCGTTAAAGCGCGGAGAATCAGTTTATACTCGTATACTTCTCGGAGTTTTGGAAATCAGTTTAACCTCGTATACTCGTTAGAGGTTCAATGAGAAGCAGTTTATACTCATATATTCATAAGAGTGGAAATACAGGCCTCAAATACATCAAAACGGGTGAAAATACACCGTATAAAAACACCCAGAACTCTCTCCTTGGTGCGAAACACTACATGTGAGGAGGGAAAAAGAGGATGGGGGTCAGTTTTAGGGGGAATTTTTTGAATGCTAGGGCCAAATGTTTGGGGCATTTTCCCTCTTCAAACTTCTTTCTTCTTTTCTCAAACTCGAACTCTCCTAAGCTCATACTTCCTCCTCAACTAGAAATCTAAATCTCTCATATTTATGCCCCTTAAATCCCTTAAAACCCTCAAGAAATTCGGCCAAGCCTCCTTCTCCAAGATCTAGGGCTTGATTTTGTTTGATTTGTTGGGTTCAAGCTCTTCTTGGGCTCAAGCTTCTTGCATAATATACCAGATAAATACTGATAGTCTAGTGTCATTCTAAGGACTTTATCTGTATTTAAAAAATACCAGATAAATACGACCAAAATGGCATTATACTATCATTTTGAACAAGGATGTTATATCCATATAGGTCCTGTTACAATATACAATTATCGCCTTCAGGGCACCTATATCTAACAAATAAATCAAAAACTACGAATTGAACATGAGACATAGACTTCAACATCATAACAAATAAATCTTTAAATCTCCAAACCATTCGAGAAATATTATCCATTGTATGCACGTGCACATACATATTAACTACATTCACTATAAACTATTTGATAAACTTTCTATATAACATATTTCATAAACCACTATGTTGGTATAGGAATTTAGCTTAGTAAATGATATGATAAGTTAAAGAGAATGAATTGTCATAATTTATAGTATAGAGATAAAAAAAAGTTATATAAAGGGTAAATAAAAGAGTGGTTGGATCTATAACATATGAATTTATAGAATCTTTAAGAGCTTAAGAAATTAATTAAATCTTATTATTATGATATGATAATTTATAATTAATTTAATTAAATTTTATTTAAAACTCGATGAATGAGACTTTAAAATAAATAAAGTAATTAATGTAAAATTAGAATTATCAAATTTGAGAGGGGTAAAAAAGACAATTAAAAATTTTAACACTCTGTTCCTCTTCATATATATGTTGTACAGATTTTTTTCTTTTTTCCCCTGAACTTCAATGCTTATAGACGAGCTGCACGCCAATACTAGTAGTTATTGAATTTGGTAATTAACAAAAAGTATTTGCCAACAACTCGTGAAATTTACTTTTAAAAAATAATTTTAAATAGAAAAGAAATTACAAAACGAAATATCAATAACTAAATATCCTCTTACTTCTTTTACTTATGTTGAAGATGAAGGAATATATACAGGCATCAACTCTTAGTAGAAGCACAAGGCTCTTATACCAGGAATAAGCTCGAAGAGTAACCGTTCCCAGCAGAGGAATCATGCAGAGCTGAGTTGACAGGTGCACTAAACATCACAGGGCTCAATCCATTGAACGAAAATTTTTCATGAGGATATTGGTCATGTCAATGTATCTTCGAGCGCAATTAGTAAGACATAAACTCTCTTTTGAGCTAAACCTGCTCCCAGGAACACCATCAGTGCATTTATCCTAGCATATGTCTGTCATCTTTCCTACTAACTCAGTGACCATAGCGTTCTTCTCTTCTTGCAGCAAAAAAGACAAAATCTATGCTTCGGGTCGCTTGGTTATGCGTATCAATTAGACAAATGATAATTAGAATGGGAGATTGGATTAGAAGTATAAAACTACTAATGATTAATGCCTTATATTTTGATAATAACGCATTCAAAAATCTCAAAGTTATATTACCTAAAAATCTGTAAGTTGAAAAGATGAATCTAAAATCTAAAAGGAATAAAAAACATCAAAGCAACATGGCATAGGTTTAGCTAACACATGAGTTTTCACAATATAATTTGTAAGCTCATACTTCTAGTTTGCTTATTCATCTCCGCTAAAATTATTTTTCTTATAATCCTGTAGATACAGAATTAATAATTTAAGATCTGTCACGCTTCACTAATTGTTGCAAAGAAGTTCATGTCAAGTGATAAACAACTAGATAAGATTAGCGACAGATTTTAACTGAAGAAAACTTGCAATTATAACTCTTTTGAGCTAAGTTTGACCTATAATAGTGCTTGTCATGAGATCCCTCATTAACAAAATTGATGAGATATCTAGAAAGTTCCATAAGGCCATCGTATTAGTTTTCCTTTAAATCTTTCAATTCTCTAAGAATATGATGCTCAGATAGTCAATGGTTAATCTCCAGACTCTGGTTGATAGATCAGATCAGAAACGCTAGACAACATATATAGCATCATCACAGCCTCAACAACATCAGAAACAATCTACTTTAACAATCTAAAAGTAGATGTTAACCTATAGAAAAAAAAAAGAGCGGGGAAAAACAAGAGAAAATAATTTTATAAACACTTGCACGCTTTAACTTTCAAATATAAATATACACATTTGTGTGTATCTGAATCAGTCAATTAATAGGGTACGACTATATTGTTTGGTGAAAAAAAATACTGGTCTAAGAAGCAAACGTACGATAAAAGTGTACTTCAAACTAGAATACGTAATACAATAACTTTGGAATACATAATATAATAATTTGTAATATGTTTTTTTCGAACTCAAATTGCAGCATTACAAATTTTAAAATTTAAAATCTATAATTGTAGCAAACAAAATTTAGAATTACTAAAATAATGATTGGTGAATATAAAAACATTTGGTGAGCTTACCTCCCACAAAAAAACAAATACAATTGTATTCAATTGGGGTAATCATACTTATTCAAATTTACACTCCAATGGCTGTAAATGATCATAAACAGTCATAAACTAACCCGAGACCATGTAAATAAATAAATAAATATAAAAATAAATGATAATATAGAGGCTCGAAAAATTATCATTTTTCCCTACACCTATATAATGAAATTGAATTGTAGATTGCATTCAAATAATAGAATGCCTCATCTAAAAATTACAAAAGTAATCTAGACTGAATTTTCTCTAATGAACGCCTCCCGTAAACAATGAAATCCCATTGTAGTTGGCATTATCAATATGTGACAAATCATCATAGCTAAATCTAAAAAACTCAAAAAAAACCCACTTTTTCATTCTAGAATTTCAAATTCAAGATCACTAGCTAAAAATAAAACTTGAATAAACATCCCCAAATAAATTTTGCAACATTTTAATAGTTTGTAACAAACCCGCAAGGATCTCAAACTAGCAGCAAACCCACAAAGCTCAAAAACAAGCTCAAACTCAAATAACCAAAACTCAGATAAGCAACCAAACTCAAACTCACAAACCCACAAGCTCAAACATGCCACATACCCGCAAATCCATCAAAAACAAGCAACCAAGCTCAATGACAAACTAAAACTAAAACAACCAGTATGGTAATAAGCTGCCACAAACTCACAAGCTCACAAGTCATCAAAAACAAGCTAACAAACAAGCTCAAACTCAAATAGCTAAGGCTAAAACAAGCAACCAAGCTAAAACTCACAAACTCACAAACCCACAAGCTAAAACCTACCACAAACCCACAAATCCTTCAAAAACAAGCAACCAAGCTCAATGACAAAGTAAAACTGAAACAATAAGTATAGTAATAGGCTGCCATAAACCCACAAACTCATACTGAAACTAAACTCAAATTGAAGCTAAGACAAGCAACAAGCATAGTAATAGGCTGCCACAAACCAAAAAGCTCAAACTCAAACTAAAACAGAAACTCAGACAAGCAACCAGCAAGTAATAGACTGCCACAAACCCCTAAGTGGTAAAATATGAGATTACAAATAGAATAGTAAAATATGCATCATGTTGGAAAAAGTAGTGAAAATATACATAAGTTACACCACTAAGTGTTCAACTTAAATAATTAGTAACATATCCATAAGTACTCAAATTACATCACTATCACTAAATAGTGAAATATGCAATGAATTTATAAAAATAATCACTAAATAGTGAAATATGCAATGAATTTATAAAAATAATAAATATTTAAAGTTTTTAAAAGTAGTGAAATATCAAGTTTTCAAAAGTCATAAACCCAAACTATGACCTCCTAGAACCCTTATCCATAATAATCTTCTCTATAAATAGTTTTTGAGCATTTTTTGTTTTGATGATCAACCTCCTAGAATCATCTTTATGCCCATACAAGTAATCAAGCACTTTATTCAATGTGTCCGCAAAAGACTCATTCTCATGTACCATAGTCTCACTCCAATGTACATACAATACACTGATGTTGAATTGAGTAGGACATGGACTCAATGAAATAGGGCATGAGAAAATCCTCTACTTTAAACCTTGCTACTTTTCTTCTTATAATTTGATGTATCAATGCATTGATGATAAGTGGTTGATTTCCTTCTATTACTTATCTTCATTAAACAAGCAAACACAAATCAACGCAAAGAAGGTAGCATTAGAAGTCATCCTCATTAACATCTCTTCAGCAATGTAGTTCCAATCTTTATTGTTTTAAAAAGAAATTTCTCGTAAAAATATGATATATTGTCTTGTATTCACTAAAACAAATATTATAATGATAATACAAAGATAAGAATCTAATTGTTACTTAATGAATCTTTTTATAGAAGTGAGTTTGGTCCACAAAGATCAACTCAGTATTTAACTCAAAAATTCAAGGAAGTTAAGTAATCAACAATGTTCAAACTAATCTTACAAGTGAGCAAATAAAAATATCTCAGTTAATTTTGAAACAATGGAACAAGAACAACTTTATCCACAAATCCAAATCAATTTCACAAACTAGTAATTGTGCAGTAACAATTTCACGAAACCCAAATAAATTTCACATATAAACCCCAAATAAATTTCACAAAAACCTCCAAATCAATTCCACCAAACTAAATTTACAAAGAAACCCTCATTTACAAAGAAAGGGAATGAGATTGGTTTACCGACCGAGGAAGAGGCATAGTTCAGTCAGAGAGAAATTTGGTTGAAACAGAAACCCAAAATCAATTTAACCGAAAATGTTCGAGAGAGATGAGAAGAGGGAGAGCGATGGAGCTAGGAGTTAGAGACGCAAGGTAGAGGTGGAACCCGGGAAGGTTGAGGGCGAAGCAAAGGGAGGGGTGGCGTCACGAAGGTGGATAGGTGGGACCGAGATCTAAGATTTTCGCGTGGAATTGAGAAGACAGGTAAAAAAGAAGGGAGACAAAAACGGTGACCTTAGCTGGACACGAGTTAAAAGAAATCTAACATAAATCCTCTCTCAAAAAAGGAATTTTACAAATGCTATAATATATTAGTTTTTTTATTAGGTATACAATACCCCAAAATTTATTTTGAATCAAAAAAATTATGATATCCATAAACTCAAAAAAACCACTTTTTCATCCTAGAATTTATAATCCACCCTATCCAAAAAAACAGTTGAACAAACAACCCCTAACAATTAAAAAAAGCAGCATTTTACATAGTTAACAAGGTACACACAAAACAAATAGATGAAAACCATGGGCAATTTAACCAGCGAATACTGGTGTACTCCTTTGTGAATTATGTCTGATACATGAAAATGCATATCTTCAAGAAGAATCAAGCAATATTGGAACGAGTGACATGAGATAACAAGGGGAAAAGTTTTCAAAATGTTATTATAGAAAGTTCTTTAACCCTATCAGTTATCTGTTGTTAAGCTCAGACAGCCAAGGGTTAGTCTTCAGATTCTGGTAAAGATACCAAATCAGAAACTCTAGTCCACATAAATTGCCTCATCACAGCACAAACAACCTTGAAAAGAATCTAAATTAATGTTTTGCTAAAAAGAATCTAAACTAATGCTTTGCAGATTTAATAAGGGGAGAAAACAACGAAATTTTGTTTTGTGAATACTTTCATCCTTAAATATCAAAATACTATTTTATGAATAGAAAGATTTAGATGAGCTCAAATCAGTAAGCTAAATATGTCCAACATTGTAATTTGGTGGCCAAGAACATGCAGTCTTACTGAGAAGTGCAAGAATACAAAAATATTGGACATTTCATAGATAGCAAAAAAGCTTAATTATTCATATATTATTGCATCATACAAGTACAATAGTAAGAACAATAGTGTTTTCTGACAAACAAATTAGATAATTATATATTTGGAATATCTGAATCAATCTAA
>BQKN01000326.1:303854-325588 GCA_022839385.1 Asparagus kiusianus
ATTGGTCAGCCCAAATGGCATAACAAGAAACTCAAAAGACCAATATCGAGTCAAAAAAGTGATCTTGGGAATATCCATCTCTTGTACACACAACTAATGATAGCTAGATCAAAGATCAATCTTTAAGAAACACTACGCTCCCTATAACTGGTCGAATAAGTCATCAATGCTTAGTAGTGGATACCTATTCCGGACGGTGACCTTATTCAACTCACGATAATTTATGCATAAATGAAGATTGCCGTCCTTCTTCTTCATGAAAATGACTAGTACTCCCCATGAAGAATGACTTCGGTAAATAAAACCCTAAGAAATGAGCTCCTCTAACTGAATATGTAGCTCCTTCATCTCAGCAGGTGCCATACGATAAGGTGTTCAGCATAACGGTGTTGTGCCCGGCTGCAACTCAATGCAAAACTCAATCTCTCTTACTAGAGGCATCCAGGTATGCCTTGAAAGACATCCTGATACTCTAAAACAACTCTGGTCTCGCTTAAATTGGCACCCCGAACTCACAACACCACCTCCTCAACGTACGCCAGAAATGACTTCGCAAATTGGTTGCTTTGTGAGGTCGCTACAACCAACTCAGTCCCATTGAACACTCACGAACTGACTATTTTTGCAAAACAGTCAATACTGACATGGTAGGAAGATAGCCAATCTATACCAAGAATCACATCTAACTTAGATATGCGCAAGACGATCAAATCGACTACGAACTCAGACTCGTCTAAGCTGACGACACATTTCCTATAGATATTCTCTAGAAGTGATACATCACCTAGAGGGGTAAAAACTAACAAGGGAATATCTAAAGGTTGTGCCACTATCTGGAGTCTAATCATGAAATCATAAGAGATGAACGAATGCGAAGCTCCAGAATAAAAAAAGAATATGGGTTGGGAAGGAATTCACAAGGAACGTACCTTCCACTGTGGCCCCATTCGTACCATGATCACGTGGTACGACTGCATATACTCTGTATGAAGCTACAGTCTACTACACTAAAGGATCTGGGGTATACAGAATTATCTGTCCATACTGTATTTCCTGAATAGCTCGTACATGTCCTTCTATCCTCGAAACTGTTGGTGGTACCTCAAGTCTCAATTGTTGGCCCTGTCCTTGGCCTTGTCCATAGTTTTACTGGTAATCCTGATTCTTACCCTGCTAGACTCCTACTGGTGTATTGTGGCACGCTGCAGCTCTGTGATCGATCTTATGACAGTTATAACAAGTACCCTAGAATCTGCGTTGTTGTGCTGCCCACTGATCATGCTGTGGTCCTTTCTTTTGAGGACCTTGCTGCTGCTGCAAACCCTTGCCCTGCTACTAGGGCCTTTTGAGTCCTGAAAATGGTCTCTTCCCCTTTCCTTTGTCTGCGGACTGTCCTGCTTTAGAGCTTCCATCCTTGCTCTTCTGGAACATAGTAGTCTCGTCTCCTGAGACATGTTTTCATTGATATAAAATGTGTGGATGAATGATTGATGGGAATTAGAATAGTTTAGATTATTGAAAATTGAGTATGTAAATACTTTTTGATTGATTTAGGGCAAAAACTCGTTGGATTTAGTTCTTAGACCATAGATGGTCGAAGAACACCATAAATGGTGTGTTCAACCATCAATAGTTGTCAGTCATCCATCAATAGTCAATGGGTTGAAACTACTTGTTTTTATTCCTATTTCATATTTTACTCAATTTTCTTTGCTTCTAAACTATCCTATAAATATTCTTTATAATAATATGTGGTTATTTGACTTTATAGAGAATGTCGTCTAGGAAGAGAGCTTTACTTTCATAGTCTTCTTCTCAAGATTTGTTTAAGAAGTGTCAGAATCTTAATATCATATATGAGTGAGGATTCGATGAGCTTTACTTGTAGAGTGTGTTAGGATTTCTGGATGGCGATGGATTAGGACCCATGAAGAATAAGAGGAGAGAAGGCCAACATTACTTGGGTGCAAGAGTTCTATATGAACTATAATTGAGCTTATGGACCCATCGAGTCTAGGACAATAGTCAAAGGATGAGAGATTATGATTAGTCATAACTACATCCGTAGGATCCTTCGTCTGCCTCCACCATAGCTAGGTTGTCACGATGTTTTCTAGTTTTCTAAGAACATCATTGTAGGTTCTCCAAAGTACACCGACATTGTGACGCCCCTGGTTTCACACAAGGTTGCAGTCTAAGTGAACCTAAGGATGTCAAATCTGTCATGCACCTACACTGTGTAACAACACGTTTCACCATTATAGTAATATCTCTCTAGTGGAATCAATAATAATCAAGTGTAGGTACAAAGCAGATAAAATAAAGATAAGGATGCAATGAACATGATAAAGGAAAGAGATGTCAAATTAATAATAATTATGTTCCAACTGAAATAAATAAAGTACAACTGATGTCCGAAACATAGATGAAATATCTCAATACATAAGAGTCAACTTAAATAGTACTAAGGCACACAACATTTCAAAATAAAATACAACTCTAATGTCTGAAAATAAACCATAACTACTGTGGAGCACAAATAAACTACTAATAATAAATAATAATGGAAGCTAAGCTGAACTCCATCAACTTGCGACTCTCCGAGCACCTGACTCGCTGCTTGAAAAGATGGGAAACAACGAGCGTTAAAGCGCTAGCGAGATTATCTCCACCGCTCCCAAGGGGAAGGGGGTTAGGAGTATAAAAAAATATAGTTAATACATATAGATATATATAAATCATTTATCCTGAACTAGGTAGAAATTGATATTTTGAAATCCATAATACAAGAATGGGTAAGTCGAGCGAAATAATCCAAACAAAGAAACTCTTATGTATATACCTCGTATCTTAAATTATGAATCACTAAATACCAACTCCAAGATCCTATGAAACAAAACAATAAAAATAATAATACATTACCAAGCATCAACTAATATAAGTCATAACAAATATCTCACACTACTCTCGGGTAGGTGGCATAGTCACAAGGATAATAATTAGGTAAAAGAATCTCACTTAATATATATCGTTGTAAAACCCCAAAATTTCTATACTGAATATATATGAATTTTTAGTAGTAAATAATTTTGTTGTGATAGATAATCATATATATATCAGAGGAATGTGATGAACAGTGTTTGAGAATCTCCACAAGTGTTTCCATGTGAGAGATATCGAGTCATATGTCCAGCATGTAAATTTTTCGAGTAGCAGACATTCTTTGGGCTGCGCGGTCAACTGTGGCGGTCGACCGCATCGGTCGACCGCACAGCGGTCAGGCTATTTTCTGAGTTCGGGTTCAAACGGGTTTCGGGTCGGGTTTGTGAGTTGGTATATAAGCTAATGTGCCCGAGAGAGCCTCTCTCAGATCTGAAACCAAAACCCTAGCCCCCCTCTCTTCCCTAAAACCCTAATTCTCTTTGCTTGGTAATTTGGGAGGAGTTCTTGAGGATTTTCAGCGGGATTGTTGGATTTCAGCGAAGGGGATCAACCTCCTGCAGATCTAGGGATTCATTTCTCACCAGAGGCGAGTAACTTCTCGCCCAACTCCACCCCCTTTTGTTTTCATGTCAAAACTTGAGTTTTTATTTGGTTTTATTGAGCCAAATTCGTATTTTTGAATAGCTAATAGATCATTATGGCATATAATATGAGATTCAGGTTTTTCTTATTTTTAAAAGCTCACCAATGAATTCTGTTAAAGAGATTTAGATCTGAATATGTCTTAAAAGGAGTAAAATTTTGTTTTTATTGTTTTAATAATAGGTAGATCATGTTTAAATATGTTGGGATCTTGGTAATGATTTCTAAAGGTGTAAAATTTTAGTTTTCTTTTATCTTTTATGTGACATTTTAAATGCTTGGTTGCTGATTAACTCAAAGAGAAATTTTTTTATAGGTTTGGAACTTGACAGAAAAACCCAAAACTGGGTTCTGTCTGCCTCGCGGTCGACCGCTACGGTCGACCGCTGGGCGCGCAGAAGGTCAGAATGCGCCTGACCTCTGCGCGGTCGACCGCGATGTCTTGACGGTCGACCGACGCGGTCGACCGTGAATGTATCTGCTGAACAGTGAAGTTCATCTCCGTATGCGGTCGACCGGGTCGGTCGACCGCCGCACAGTTTTGTGCACTGTTAGATTTGCTGTATGTTTCCTGTGTTCGGGGGTTTTGCCTCGATTATCTAATACTAGTTTTAGTTTTTGTCATATATCTGTGCATGATAGATGACTTGAGAGTACCAAATTTAGAATCACGCACCAAGGGGCGTGTGAGATTTGCATATATATATCTTTTCACATATCTCATCGATATTCACTATTTGGTCCAGGTATCGAGCAAAACTACATTATTTCAGTCCTCGTGTTGGACTATAATCCCTTAAAGTCCTCGTGTTAGACTATAATCCATTCCAGTCCTCGTGTCAGACATTTTCCCTTTTTGACCATGTGTCGGCTTTTTGCTAAGCTATGAGTATGACACTTATTCAAATCAGGACATGACTTTTATGTAAATTGTTGACAATTGACACTTATTTGTCTATGATAGGATATAGTATTTTATGCTCTGAGATGAGTGCATTTCTTTTATTTTGTTCATCTACTAGAACTCGGGTTTAGTGTTTAGAGATTTACAATTTGAGATACAAGGTATATACATGAGGGTTTCCTTGTTTGGATTATTTCGCTCGACGTACCTATGCTCATGTTGCAAATCTCTAAATACTAAAATCCTCTTTGTTAGGGTCTATGATTTTAGAATTTTATGTATTAACTGTATTTTCTTATACAACGAGCCATTTTCCCTTGGGGTTGGTTGTGATGTTGCTCGCTAGCGCTTTGACGCTCGTTGTCCCTCCCCATTTCAGGTAACGAGCCAGGAGCCCGGAGAGTCGTAGGTTGATGGCGACACACTTTAGTGTTCAGCTGTTTAGTTATGCTTATGTTGGAGCTACACTATAGATTTTTGTTAGACATATGAGAGTATTGTCCTAGAAGTTGTAAAGGCTGTGTGTCTTATTTTCTTCTTGTCAGATATTTATATTTGAGACTTGTTGAGTACTCTAATTTATTTATTCAGACATTGACTATGTATTTCCATTTGTTGGATGATGAGATATTTATTTGATCATTATCATTTCATTAGTCCTTCGTGTATTATCTTTTACTTGCTTTTGTACCTACACCTGTTATTGACTCTACTAGATAGATGTTAATTGTGATGGTGAAACATGTTGTTGCACGGTGTGGTGCATGGTAGGTTTGACATTCTTAGTTTCACCTTGGACTGCAGCCTTGTGTGAACCCAGGGGCGTCACAATCGTGTATGACAGTCTCAATCTTATACCCTACTCTCGAGGTAGATAACATAGAAGCATAAATACAAATCTGTATAACCCTCTAACAGAAAATAACCATGCTGAGTAAGGCGCTCACAATATCTTGTGACATCACCTACCTTACTCAAATGCTCTACGGAAATAGGCATGTCAACCTATTCCGGAATGATGCATCATAGAGTGTAGTCTACCATGGTCTTATTGTGGTATGCCAACTAACACACTCAGAGTGTAGTCTACCGCGGTCTCATTACGATATACCAGCTAACCCTACTCAAGCATCCAAACTTATCATGAAGTGCAATATATGTCACTCTCTATCATAACAAACTCAAAATATAAATTACGCACCTCCAATAGCTCGTGTGAACCTAACCCAATATGTGTACTCCCGTAAACTATACACGTGTATCGATGCGTGACTCGTACTTCATGTCCACGATCAAACACGCATGAGGAACCAATATATGCAAAATAACTCCTATCGGTCGATCGAAACATCCCCTTGATCGACCGGCGCAACATGCACAACGCGCACACCAAAAACAACTCTGATCGATCGACCGATGCCTATGGTCGGTCGACTGACCAGAGGTAAAATCCAACTCCCTAAGAACTGATCGGTCGACCGATTTCTTTGATCGGTCGACCGACCTGAGCAAAAACTGGTGATAGGTTTATGTTACAGGTTTTCGTCTATAATACATAAAATTCAATATTTTCAAATAAAAGTCATATATTTAAACTTGTTTAGTGTGGTTAGGGTTTAGTTGTCTACATGAAACATAATTATCAAGTTTGATGGAACTCTTAAAACCCTAGCACGATCATATTTATATATATCATCATGAAAACAATTAATTTCAACAAAAAGCATGTTAGATCAAATCTCATGATTTGAAATCAAATTAAGGAATCCGTTTTATAACCTTTTAAAAAAGAAAGATCAAATCTTTATAGATTACAAAATAAAGGTGTGATCCTTAATCATAAAATAGGTTTTAAAATCCAATAAAACTGCATAAAACCAACAAAAATAGGGGATGAGTTTTGAGCATATGAGACTCGCCTCAATGTCGTGTTGAACTCTTCAAACACGCAAGAGACACCTTCCTCCTTCGACAAAAGTCCACGATCTCGCTCTCCTCTTAATTTTGCTTCTCAAAGCTCTTCAAAATTCATCAAAGTAGGCTCTAAGGTTTTGATGGGAGTGGATGCCTATTTATTCGTGTGAAAGATGAAGAAAAACAAGAGAAATATCGTATATATATACTTATATACACATACGGACTGAACTGAAATGAAACTGACTCAAAACCCAAACTGCCCAGACTGTACACCCATCGGTCGACCAATGGCTTGCCATCAGTCGACTGATAAGTGCCTATCGGTTGACTATGGCTTGTCATCTGTCGATCGACCATAGGTGTATTCTGCCGACTGATTTCTTGTGTTCGTGCATGTTCGCTCTATTAAACATGTATATACGTACTTAATCGATCTCAAATCGATTACAACCATACTCATTCATCCCAAAATAGTATCAAACAAAATAAAAATTATTTAATATTATTTTTCACAAGATATTCAAATTTACGAGGTTTTACACACATAGTCGAGTATCTCTTAGTTAGTCCTATTTCAGTGATATTCGACTTAGGTTACCTGAAACCTGAGTATATTCTTCCTAGTCTCTTTTTAAAAATTTATCTTTATCCTAGTACTACTCACACTACTTTGACTGTTAGAGATGTCATTCTATTATATTGGATTGCTAGGGGTCAGTCATCTGATCTTGAACATATTATTTTTACGTGGATATAATCTATTACTACGAGTGTTAGGGAGATAGCGATGAAGAAAAAGAAGCAGAACATGCAGCTAGTCTATCCCTTCTTAATTACATGTATCTGCAGGGATTGGAGGATTCCTACTACGCCCTCTAATCAAATGGAGAATGGGAGAGCTGCTTTATGTGACGAGACAACCACGAAGAGTTTAGGGCTAGGAAAAAGGGAGAGTCCTCTGCTGGTCAATCATTAAGGTCCTAGCCTGTAAGAGGTGATGATGTTCCCGTCTCTTCAGGAGGTGGTGTTACTCAATAGACTATTGACACTCTGGGAGAGAGACTACAGTTGTTGACTACGAGAGAGCAATCCATGAGATTTGATATGATGGCTCAGCATTTGTTCTATGACTCTTCTCTGATCCTACCCTTCCCACACCATCTGTCTGTATTTGATGGATGCTGCTTGTAGATCTGATTCTACCCTTCTCACACCATCAGTCTAAGGAGACTTTGTGCGTGTGGCTACCCGTGGACATGGCTATAAGGAGATGGAGAGAGACGACGACCAGTGACGATGATGATTTCTTTTTCTTTTATAGGTCCAGGTTTGTTTTCATCTTTCTTTATTTTACACTTATGTTTCTTTTATTTTTACTCTGGACCTGTATATTTAGATTATGCATTAGAATGACTTCACGAAGAACCTCTTCGATGAGTACAATTGAATTGAGATTAATGCCTTTTCATCAATCTCAAATTTCTTATCATCTGTCTCTTTTCCCAGCAAAGAGTTCTGCACTCTTTATTGAACAAGAATAGCTTGCATCTTCACTTGCTAAAGACCGAAGCTGACATCATGATAGAATTTTTCAATCTTGAACTTCACAGACATCTTCTACATCCACAAAACAAATCAAAACTCAAAGGTCAGATACCAATCTGTTATAGAGTGGAAATAATTGTGAAAAACAAGCGTAAGAACAATGATAAGCAATAACAAATATAGAATTTTATGTGGTCCATTCAAGAACTCTCAAGAAACAACTCTTAGACTTTCAAGAAAAAAATCCTCACTGTTCTCTTTTTTTCCTTCACCAAAAAACAATGACAGCATTAAAAATGCCTCAAGAAAGGTGTTTTAACAGATGATTAAAAAGCCATTTCAGGTAACCTTTAGCCATAGGCTTAATCCTGATCGTACAGAGGAGATCGACGGTGCTCTTTGATTTGAGGCTTATCGTATATTTACATGGGTTTCAAATCTGATCGTATTGATGGCTCGAACCTTAAAATCCAAAGCCCATAAGGGGTTGAGAATTAGCATCACATGCTAATATCCAATTGGATTAAGTCCACCTGCTGCCAGCTAAACTCTTGTACAAGAGTTCATAACAGAGAGGAATTATCAAAGGATTTTGAGGCAAAATTTTAACATGTCACGGGATAGCAGCCACATTCTTAATTTAGTGTAGATGTAAACAAATATTTATTTTAATGCACTTTACACCCAGAAACGATTTAAAAACTATACAAATTAAATCATCTTCTTCCATTTAATGGATATAGTGAGAGGTAAATCACCATCTTCGGCACTAATCCCATCAGAATTATATGGGACGGAAAATTTAAGGGAGCAATTTTGGATAACTCATAAAACTTAGAGGACATAATAGAAATTTAAAGAAACCCATAGACTCTTTAAAAATATAATAAAAGATTCATGAGACTAGCAATAAACAAGAAAAGAAGGATCATAGCTCGGCAAAGAAGAACTGAAGCCCAATACTTCGAATCTTAACATGTAACTCGTTTTCTTTTTTGCCCAAATCGCGGACAACTATTAGAGGGTGTTTGTTTCAATTTCTATTAAAAAAAGAAAAAGGAAAAGTATCAAAAAATTAATTTACTTATATTTATATAAAAAATTATAAGAAAAGTTTATAGAACTCAAAATTATAACTTTTCTTGTTTCTTGTACTTTGTTTGTTTGGTTCAAAATAAAAAAAATGGGCCTACTACTATGTAGAAATAGTTTGTTTTCTTTTTTTTTGTTTGACTGCATATGAAAAATTTATAGAAAAGTGTGAATCATACAAGAAACTTTACAACGGCTAGTTTAACGACTAGTTTAATGGCTAGTTTGGTATCCTCAAATATTATAAAATCATTCTATCCTCAACTTGCCATGAACACAAATTTTGCCAAGTTAAAATCCATCAGTAAGAATGTTAGAGACATAGGTAAATCTTCATCTGCACCAAATTCAGAGATAAGTACTTTGAAATAAAATAAACTAAAAACTCTACTATTTTCCTAATGTCAAATCACTTTGTTTTTTTAATCTCAACGTGCTCATCAGCAAATATTGTAGAAACAAACCTATGAGGATCTATTTTCATATACAGATGAAGATCAAGAGCGTGATAAGATGTGGATATAATGGAATTAGCAAAAATAATGCTAATAGCTAATGCTTTGAAAGTTAGAGACCGAAACGGGTAGTGGAAGCGCCTCTTCAGCAATGATATCCCCTATATAAAGTGGAACATGTATGATCTCTTAACTCATGCCCATGATGTTGGTTATAATGGGACTGTGCCCAATATGGGTAAGGAGGGGACTGATGAGCATCGTGGACAAGAAGTTTATTTACAATGGTTAGATCGAAATGATTTAAACAAATCATGTAGAACTTTGATATTTTCATGTCCTACTTTGATATTTTCGTGTACTAAGTTGGCTCAGCTATAAGTCTTTCGACAAAATTGGTTTTCTTAACTAAAACTTACAAGCTCAATGTAGATTGCATTCTAATAATGTATTGCCTCAACTTAACATTGTGCTTGTAATGAAGGTTGCACTTCCCATTAAAGAATGTCTCATCTTTTTATGAATATTAAAAACTAGTTTGTAATCTTATAAAAAGACCATCATCTTTGCCAATAACGAGCGCAAAGTAAAAAAAAAAAACTTAGAGCAAAATAGAGCTCAAAAAATGGTTACATCAGAAATCTGCACCAACAGCTCAAAACTGAGCATAAAAAAACACCAAACAAGGCTCGAACCTAGTACCATATAGAGCTAAACAAGCTCAAAAATAGCATATAACAAAATTTGCACCCTCAAATTGAGCACAAAAACACTAAACAAGAGCTAAACAAGCTAGAAAATAACTAATATAACAAAAATCTGCACCAACAACTCAAAACAAAGCACAAAAAACACCAAATAAGGCTCAAACCAAGCATCATAGAGAGCTAAACAAGCTAAAAAAACTAATATAATAGAAATCTGCACAAACAACACCAAACAAGAGCTAAACAAGCTAAAAAATAGCCAATATAACAGAAATATGTACCAACAGCTCAAACCGAACACCAAAAACAACAAAGAAGGCTTGAACCAAGCACCATAAAGAGCTAAACAAGCTAAAAAATAGCCAATGTAATGAAAATCTACACTCATAACTCAAACTGAGTATATAAACACCAAACAAGGCTCGAACCGAGCACTATAGAGAGCTAAATAAGCTCAAAACCAACCAATATAATAGAAATATGCACCAACAGCTCAAACTAAGCACAAAGAAACCTAAACATAGCTCTCTAGTGGGCACCTATATTCATGTATATTAATTAGGCTCAGGATTTAAATAGATTTGTCATAAAATATTGTATTGTCTATAAATTTATGATGCAATGTAGGCTGTACTTTTGAGGGATTGCCTCACCTAAACATTGTAATATCAATGTAGGCTGCACTCCTTACAATATTGCCTCACCTAAACATTACACAAGAAATTTAGGTTGCAATATCAGTTTATTCTCATCATCATTGCCCAACTAAATAAACATAAATCAAAAGAATCGATATCAGCATTGAGTACCCAAAAAGCCATCCAGTAAGCTCTAACTGAACATTAGATAGAACAAGAAGCCAACAACCGTTAGCTCAATCTGAACACAAAAACCATCAACCAGTCAGCTCAAACCGAGCATAAGAAAATAACAACAGCTAGATGAACTTGAACCAAAATAACCAATAACAGGAATTAGCAACAAGAATTGTAACATCTACAGTTTGTAATTAACAAAATATAAGTTTGTGCTACACAATAGGAATTAGCAACGTGAATTACAAAACATATGCAAATTAAGTGAAGTAGCAAAATAGAATGGTGCATGCATAAAATAACTAAAACCAAAAGATCACAAATCCACCAAACTAATGGCGTATCCCACCCTCGTTCCACTGCAAGACATGTAATATACCTCTTCTGCGCTTCATTCATTTTGATAAAAAATCTTCTTTCCTCGTGCTTGCTATCATACAAATGATCTAAGACCTTGTTGAGAAATTTATCACTGTATTAGTCAGTATGGGTCTTCAAAGCCATAACTAATTGTTTAGTCTAATGTATTATGTATTGATTTCTAACTGACTCCAACATTGACTCAACAAAACTATGTATCAACCCACCGTCATTGGATTTTCTTGGTTTTTTTTCTTGAGGAAGGCTTTAGGTTAGATTTATTTTGGGATTTTTTTAGAAGTGGGGTTTGTGGAAGTGTTAGCATCAGATTGAGGCTCAGTTTCACTCTCAGATAAATTGTCTCCATCATCGTCATCAAGAGGAATGTGTTGTTAGTGCTAATTTTCTCGTAAACTGGCCTTGTAAAATCACCCCTACCTTGATCATCACCCATGATCTTTTGTAATTTCTTGTAAAAAGGAAGATGCTTGTTTATATATCCTCTTAGCTAGAGTCACTTTTGTCCTGCACTATTCAACTTGAAATGCTAGTTTCACTAAATGATGTATGAAATTAAGTATACCATTTTCACATCTAATTAAAATTGTTGTTATGATAGAAATGTTACCTGAGCCCATGTTTTAAGCATCTCATCATCCATGGTTACCATACAGTTTTTCTCATCCTACCTATCACCACTTATGTTGGTGCAAAGCATCATAAAATACTTGGTTCTCTAAGTTTTCATATGATTAATCACATGAGTGTGGTTGTAGGAGGTTTTGAATTGTATGTTGATCTTCATAGCTACAATTTTATAAGTTTTAGCTTTGAAGTTTTTATCAACCTTCATTCCATCTTTTATAAGTTCTGCAAGATACGGTATAAGGATTGCATCATGCTTGAGGAGCCACCACATGTTGGAGACACCCTTCTAATTCACATTAATAATTTTCATTGTTGCAGGTACTTTTCTCTTGTGAGCCAGTTTCTTTATTTTTTTGGAAGGTGATAACTCTTGACTCACATCAATGACATGGCTCTGAGGTCCACCAGATTCACCAGTGGTTGGCGACATTTTTTGTGGATCACTGCTTTGAGAACTATAAGATGGAATATACAAGCAGCAGGGACTGATTAACATGTTAGTGTACGACATATGTTGCTAGCTCATTCCGCTATATTTTCCTTCAAAGGGTGGGATTGTGGGAAAGAGTTTAGTAGTGTATAAGGCGGAATGAAAGTTGAGGTGGATATAGCATAAATTTTACATTAATATTGCTCGAAGCATTTGGCGGTGCATATGGTGAAGAGGGCAAGGTTTGATTTCTTACATCATTGTTAGACTTACGTATATGAAATAATAAAAATAATTATATGATATGTAGTACAATCTTACAAAGTTAACACAATTACATAATTGCAGGCGAGGAATAAAAAATTATATTGTCCATACAAGCACAATTTTAACATGGTACATTACATAATGAAATACACAAAAGTAGGAAAACTAAATGCCAATTTCCATGGTATCACCACCTTTATACTTTGCACAATAATCAACCCACATTGCGTAAGCAAGTTGGTTCTGAAACTCATTCCATTCATTTCTTGCATCATGATCCTCTCTTTGAGTCCTAGATTGAGTGTAGTCAACTACATTTGTATTATCTTCATTTGTCACCTCCTCATTCTCTTCATCAAGTACAACATTCTCATTCAAAATATCATCTTGTGGATCTTTAATTGCAATAAAATTATGCAATACAGGACACATTAAGATAATGTCCACTTGTGTAGGTAATGTATAACTAAGCTTCGCTAATGGAATTTTGAACTGATTTTTCAATGTATCAAACGTGGATTCAATTTTAGACCATAAAGAAGAGTCTCTTAAATTGAATAACTCCATACTATTTTTTAGTGTCCTACCAATTTGTTCCTTTAAATGATGATGTACACCACAGTACGAGGAGATAAATCTAGGCATGGTTAATATTTTCCTACATTATAAAAAGAAAATTCGTGATCAATTTGATCATATTATTTAATTTACTATTTTCAAAATGAGGTAGAAAAATACGATTATATACTCTCAATCCGTATGGTTATGGTTTGGACAACGCGTCTTGCAAAATCTATAGCCATTTGCCGAACCCTCCCACCCAGGTAGGACATATATGAAAAGTTTATTTGGAGTGTATACAACTAATACATTTTGTGTTACACTTTTATGCCCTTTAAAGTGTGCAACTAGGTTAAAGGGTAACGTTGTGTCAATGTCTGTTTTATCTATCATACTAATTCAATCCTATCAAAATAGTACATTAAGGAAAATATTAGTTACACATATTAGTAAATTGTTGTAATAATTAACTAAAATAATTATCCCTCTTTACCTTGATGTAAGAAAAATAATTTGGATTGTTGGCAATCTTTGGTGGGACTTTATTAGATGTTTGCTTCATGTATTGATTGCGGAGACCATTCATAGCTTGTAGGACTTTATTAAAGCACCTACTAACTATTTCGCCCGATCTTATGAAATCAGTCCTTATTATTCTATTTGTAGTTTTATGACCCACTATACTCAGAAACATAGTGAGTTATTCTTTAACTTGAAGGTGTCTTGTGTCCTTCAAAAAACCATTATTTTGCATTATGTTCGCAAGTTTAAAAAAACCTTTAGGCCTCATTCTAATATAAGACCTACAACTATCCCTCTAAGCTTTGAAGATATGCTTGAAGTGGGCATTTGTGCAAAATATTTTCCTCATCTTATCCTCTCTTATATGATTACAAATTTATTTGCGCCTAGTACATATTCTTAACAAACAAGTTATTATTATAACCACGGAAGAAATAGTTGTGTTAGCACATGTCCTCTTTATTTGTTCTTCATCTACATCATCCATCTACATTCCTTACAAATCAAAAATAGTTTAAGAATATTATGCAACAATGAAGAATGACACTAATTTGAACAATAAACTTATCCACTAAACTCTACCAAATATCTTATGTATTAAAAACAAACTCACTTATAATTTGGTTTATATATTACGTACTTCAAAGTTGGTTTTTTACTGGTTGGAACTAATTTAAATGTGGGTTTTAATTAAAGAAACCCCTTAGGATATTTATCTATTTAATTCCAAAACTTATCCATAATAATTTCTATATTCATTTTGAGAAATATTTCTGAGCTTTCAATTTGATTTTTATGCATGAATTTGATCATTTAAGCATGAACATCAGTAAAAACAAAATTGTACATGGTTAAAATATATTTCATCTAGCTAATATCCAACTTGGGTTCAAGAAGTGAACACCCATAGGCTAAAACACTTCAAATGGACCCAAACTTAAGCCCACAACAAGCTATAGCAAAGTTCACCCAACAAAATATGCGAACCTCGCCACATAACTCAGTTTCGACTCGACCTAACTGAGTCGAGAATGGGTTGACTCCCAAATCACAGTCAAGGGTGAGTAAAAAGGTGTCAATGGTCAGCCAAATCATTAATCAAATTCTGTGCTAAATTTAAACTTACAGACAAAGTTCGCTAATCAACGTACTTCACTTATAAGCAGCCCAAGTGGGTCACGACATCCACAACTTTAAAGAAAGCTAACCCACATTTAAGTGAGCCTCGCCCAAACATCTTCAGTGAGCCTCGCCTAAAAGTCTTCAGTGAACCCCACCTAGACATCTTCAGTGAGTTTGCCGAGTCAGTAAATCCCGCAAACAGCTATTTGAGAGCTATTTTCAAGGGAATAACCGCTCCTCACTATCTCCTATTTTGATGGACTCTTAAACCATCATTAAATGACATTAACTCTCTCTCTCTCTCTCTCTCTCTCTCTCTCTCTCTCTCTCTCTCTTAGCCTATAAAAGGACACGAGATTTCTCATTTTTGAGGATCTGATAAGATAGAGAGATCAAGACATACACACACAAAAAAATCAAGAGAGAACCAGTCTTACTCTTGCATTTCTCTTGAGCTTCGATACTAAAAAAAGAATGTGATATCTTCCAAGCAATAAATCCTTCATCAACAGTGAAAGATCAATTGTCTTAGTTTATATGTCAACAGAGTATAAAATCAACGCTCCATTAGCACATAGAAAATAACTCCAAGAAATATAATTTTTTCTTAGTTTTGATTGTATTCTTTTTATTGCAGTATAAGCTAATTACAATATAAAAGACCTAAAATAGGATGGTGACTCAGCTGGAACTTCTTTCTCCTCCAACAAGAAAATCATGTCATACAACAACACTAAGACCCTTAGGTGTTTTACTGAATCGTTGGTCATTAAATTTGACCAAATGAAATTTTAGAAGTTCATTTCCTTGAATTAGTCTCCATCACCGGCGACTATACAAAGTTGTCATAAAATACACTGCAGTGCGAATCTCACCTCCACGTGTGTAAGGGTGACCTTCACCAAAGACAATTTGAGTTTAGCAGGAAGCCAAACGAACTTCGCCCAAAGTGAAGAAAACTTAAAACTTGTCTTGCGTGAAGGTCAAGACAGTACTACGTCTTTTAGATTTTGCACATCAGTCCACTACTCCTTTAATAGTTCGATTTAAAGAATCTCGTGATGCTTACTATGTAATATCCCAAAAGTTTCAAATAATTTATATATACATTTTTATTTTTTAGTTAAAAAAAATATATATAATACAAAATTAGATCCATTTTTTAAAGACATTAGTATGTTCATAAATAAAATGGTCATTTAAAAACATAGTAGTATAAGAAGTATAAGTTTTGTTTCCTTAACATGTAAAGAAACCTGTAGGCTCATCCCACCCATGAGACATGTCGGCTTTGGCATGCAAAGAGTTAGTCAAGAAATAACCCAATGATATGATTGATCAAGAATAGAGAAGAGGAAAAAAACAATGGTTTTTGAGGGGGCTCTGGTAATAGATAGGATTTTTTTGTTTCTGTGTTGTGTTTTCTCAAGGAGAACACTCCACCTTTTATAGAGGCCAAACCTATCATCTCCACACCCTCAATAAACCGCCTCTGAGAGATTTTCTCTCAACAAACCCTACTTCCCCATTATTCTCTCAACTGAGAATAGTTGATTTGGTCACACAAGACCAAGTCAAGATAACATATCCCACTTGACCAAATTACCTAAGTGACATGCATCCCGCTATCCGTGAGATCAGATATTTCTTCTTACCATTACTCTCACTATATATAGGGGATAACTCTTATTTTATTATTATAAAATTTTACTTAGACTTATTTATTTCTAAGTCCTATCAAACTTACATGTTTGATAAAACATTCTGCTGGTATTCCTTTTGTCAAAGGATCAGTAATCATACCTGTAGTAGGGATACAAACCACTTTGACTTCTCCTTTTTCTATAATATCTCGAATATAGTAATACTAGATCTCAATATGTTTTCCTTTAGAGCTATTCACACCACTATTGATCAAGGTAATCGTTGCTTTATTATCACAATATGTATTAATAGGTTGTTCTAACAAATTGAGATCTAGATCAATCAAAAACCGTCTTATCCAGACAGCATGTAGTTACCATACTGCAAGCTATATATTAAGCTTCTTATGTATATCTAGCAACACACCCTTGTTTCTTGCTACTCTAAGAAGCAGCTCCTCCAAAGATGAATAAGTGTTCCGAAGTAAAATTTTCATCATCTTTATCACCTCCAAAATCAGCATCGGAATAACCGAGGAGATCAAGCGGATTGGCTTGACAAACTAATCTATGAGTTAATGATATACTTCATAATCCTTTTAACATCTTCTCAATATGCTGGTCCTGGATTACTTTGATATCGACTGACTAAACTTACAACGTAAGCTATATCAGGTCTGGTGCATAATATTGCATATATTAAACTTCCAATTGCTTTAGCATATGAAACATCTAATGGCTTTTCCCCTCTCTAGGGCTTTGCTCTTTACATAATCTCTTTCTCATGACCAATAGAGTTGGCGTCGGATTGAAATTCTCCATTCCAAACCTTTTAAGAATTGATCTTAAATATTTTTCTTAGTTTAAACTTAGCATTCTAGACTTTCTATCTCGAATTATTTGAATTTCAAGAATATATGATGCATCTCCTACATCTTTCATCTCAAATTTTTCACTGAGATCTGTCATGATTTTATTCAATATTTTTATGTCATTTCTAGCAAGCAATATATCATCCACATATAAAGATAATATAGTAAATTTGCTCTCACTTTTTAAGACATATACACAATTATCTAATTTATTTTGAATAAAACCAAGTTTAGTCACTGCATTATAAAATTTGAGATACCATTATCTAGAAGACTGTTTTAAACCGTATAGAGATTTTATTAATTTGTAAACTTTATATTTCTATCATTTCACCTGAAAGCCTTCAGGTTGTTGCATATATATCGCTTCCTTCAACTCTTTATTAAGGAATGCAGTTTTAATATCTATTTGGAATAACTCCAAATCGAGATATGCAACAATCGCCAAAACTATTCTAATTGATGCAAATTTAGCTACAGAAGAATACGTCTCCTGAAAATCTATTCCTGCCTTCTAGTTGTAACCCTTGGCAACTAACCATGCTTTGAATTTATCAATAGATCCATCAACATAATATTTCTTTTAAAGCACCCATTTGCTTCCTATAGCTTTTCTATTTTTTGGTACATAACTCTCATACCTTATTCTTTTCTATAGAATCAAGTTATTCTCTCATGCCATAAAGCTGATTCATGTGATTTCATCGCATCAGAGAAGATTAAGGGATCTTGTTCTTCTATAGTTGTATCTACCGAGAAATAGGATGACTCACATGAATATAAATAGTAATCATCCATCCGTGAATGTTGTGTTCTTAGTCTTTTGTTTGCTACAACCGGTTGATGAGGTACATTATTTTTTATAAGTATTTTATTATTTTTAAGGTTAGGTTTATTCACAATATCAGAGTCATTAGTGGAAACAACACCGTAATAATCATCATCTATTACAGTTAGAGGTTCTGTTTCCTCTCGAACTTGTTCCTCTTCCTCTAGGTTCTCTAAAAATGTAGCATCTCTGCTTCTAATGATCCTTTTTTCATTGTAGAGAAGTAAACAAAAGTCTCCCATGAAATCGTCATTCTCTACTCTGGAGTGAACCGAATTAGATACCATCCTCTTATATCACCCTTAAAGCTGAAAGCTGGTAGCCTCTGCTTCTGCATCGTGTCCACATTAAGCAAATCCAAGATGTTACTCACATCCCCCTTCCACTTATGTGCGTAATAGAATCTGACATGCCATGAAACTCTGGTGCCTTCAACTGCTGATACCTCTCTACCAAACGAAGCCATGCCTTCTATTCAAAGGCTCCATCAACAACTGGTGGTGGTGTTGGTGCATCTACCGGTGTCTCTTCTGGTGACTCTTCATCAATAGGTATCTCCTGCGGAGCCTGATTTGCCAATTGCTCCTCTATCGTCGCTAGCCAAGCTGCTAACGGTGCTATGAGATGGACTAGATACTGTGGAGCTTGCTATGGCTCAGACTCTATATCAGCTTGCCCAGCTCCCTGAGCATGGGTACATCTGCGATCACGTCCTCTTCCTGACATCTATATATTTAGAAGTAGAGCTTGTTAGACACAGTAAATAGGATCCCAAGCATAAAGATAAACATATATCAATAGGAAAATATTATCACTTATTATTCATGCAAATACTTTTCAATCGAAGTAAGATAATCATAAAAAAATTTCATAATTTTTGAGGTATACGTATATAACGTCCTCACTTATTCTAGGAAATGCTATCAGACTCTATACATGAATCCTAAGAAACTTTATCCTAGCTCCACGACTTGACACATAATGATCCTAAGGATACTAGAACCAGAGCTCTGATACCAACTGTGAGCCCTTGTTTTCACACATGGATGTAGTTTAAGGTGAACCTAGAGATGTCAAACCTGTCATGTTCCCATACTGTGCAATAACACGTTTCATCAATCACAGTAATATCCTCTAGTGGAACCAAAAGAAGTGTAGGTACAAAATATGCAAAACAAAGAAATAAATATAATAGATATGATATAGAAAGAGATATCTCATAAATAAAATTATGTCTCAACTATAATACATCTAATATCTGAAAGAATGAAAATGTCTCAACATGAATCAACTAAAAATCGTACTAAGGCACACTACCTTTACAATATGAAATAAAACTCTAAAGTCTGAATAAAATCATAAAAATCTATTGTGGATCTTCTACTAATAATTCATGTGATGGCGGCAATACAAGAACTCTGTCATCCTGCGACTCTCCGAACCTCTGTACTGCCTGAAAGAAAAGAAAATAATAAAAAGAACCACATAAAGAGCGTCAGAGCGCTACAACAAAATCACCTCCATCCACCCCCAGGGGAAAGGTTACTAGATGAAGTGGAGGCTCTATCTATAAGCATAGTTTACCTAGATCATTTTCCCTGTATCTAAGTGTAATTAACATTTAGAAACCTACAACCCGAGGCGTAGTATATTGAGCGAAATAATCCAAATAAGGAAACCTTCATGTATATACTATATGTCTCAAATTATAAATATCTAAATATTAATACTAAACTAAGAATAAACAATATATATGAAATCAATAATTGGAAACCCACAACACAAGACTGGTACGTCAAGCGAAATAATCTAAATAAGGAAAACCTCATGTATATACCATATGTCTCAAATTGTGAATCGCTAATCATTGATCCCAACTAAGACATAAAGAAAGCAATAAAGGAAATAAAAATATCAATACTTCGTATTTATAATATCTTCCACTGTCACTGTGAAGATATAATAAATACCAACATATAATCCCATATACTTTCAAGAGACCGGTATCTCGGTCCTATAGCACAAAAATATGACGTATTTATAACTGACATCCGCCCAATGACTTAGGCTATCAATCAATAATCTCAGAGCAACGTACTATCCGGTAAGTGTCCTAAATAGTGTACACGGCTCATTAGTCTTATCGCGATCTCAGCACGTAGCCTGAGTGCGAGACGACCTACCATATATGTATCCAAATAGATGGCCTCATAAGCCTCATAATTATACGGCTTACAAGCCTCATCACACACTCGTGCGAACGGACTGCTATACAAAGCATCCAAACCCGACTCAATGGCCTGTACATGTGGAATATCGGCATACTACCTCATGTAGTACTGAACTGAGCTCATCAACGATATCCATCTCAAGTATAAACTATGTATATCTGGTATATTGACGCACTATCTCATATAGTACTGAGCTGTGCTTAACAATATCCAACGAGTGTATGAACAATCTCTAACTCTATTATAAACAACCCAATTCTTGTCAAAACTGTGACGCCCCTGGGTTCACACACGGCTGCAGTCCGAGGTGAAACCATGGATGTCAAACCTGCCATGCACCACACCGTGCAATAACACGTTTCACCATCACAATCACTATCTCTCTAGTGGAATCAACAACAGGTGTAAGTACAAAGCAAGTAAAAAGTGAATCAACAATACTGGATGAAATGATAGAACATAATACATCTCATCAACGGAATAAACTGAAGAACATAGTCAAGGTCTGAAATGAAATAAAATGGAGTTCTTACAAGTCTCAAATACAGTAAGTCTGAGTAAAGGAAATAAGGCGACACAGCCTTTACAACTTCTAGAATAAACTCTCAAATGTCTGGCAACACTACAGTGGAGCTCAAAGAAAATAATACTTAGATAATATAAAAAGGCTGGACACTAAAGTAGTCCGCTAACCACCTGCGACTCTCCGTGCTCCTGGCTCGTGACCTGAAAGGGGGGAGGGACAACGAGCGTCAAAGCGCTAGCGAGCAACATCACAACCAACCCCAAGGGATAGGGCTCGTTGTATAAGAAAATACAGTAATGTATAATAGCATTAAATCATTATACAAACAGATATGGGTCTTAGTACTTAGGGAAATACAACACGAGCATAGGTACCTCGAGCGAAATAATCCAAACAAGGAAACCCTCATGTATATACCTTGTATCTCAAATTGTAGATCCCTAAACACCAAGCCCGGAGTCTAATACATGAACAATAAAGAAAAGATAACAATCCCATTTCTAACAATAAACATATCTATGTCAAAATCTCGTAGTCGAAATAAGTGTTATGCACAGCTCATGCCACTATCATGTCCAACTACATAAAAATGTCATGCTCAAATACCCAAATGTGTATTATGCTCAAGGTCCAGCAAAAATTGCCCAACACGGGGTCTTTAGTCGCTTATAGTCCAACACGAGGACTTTAGTCGCTTATAGTC
>BQKN01000326.1:325598-338833 GCA_022839385.1 Asparagus kiusianus
TCCAACACGAGGACTTTAGTCGCTTATAGTCCAACACGAGGACTTTACGTGAACTATGAAGTTACCACTAGTAATAGAGTGTCCATTCAACTCTTATACGCCTTGCTATACAATTCTAAACTTTGTATCAGGAAGAGTCATCTTACATGTATAACATATGAGTTCAATCTATATGTGTGTATACAGCATGTGATTAAACAGAAACACAAAGAAAACAGGGAAAACTCGGATGAGTCGACTCATGCACTCTTATGAGTCGACTCATGCCTCATGGGTCGACTCGTATACTGACGAGTCGACTCAGCAGAAGATAAAAGACAACAGGAACGACTTTGTGAGTCGACTCATGATTAGTCATGAGTCGACTCGACATGATGAGTCGACTCATGATGAGTCGTGAGTCGACTCACGAGCTGAAATCTGTATTTTTATGAACTGAACTTGTTCTACTCGTCCCACATCTCATTCTTATCAAGTATACATACATCTAGCCTTCATTTTTAGACTATTACACAGTGAGAAAACATATATTGCACATGAAACAAATACTTGCATGTTAACACTAACATTTAAATCCCTAAACATGAAGGACAACACCAAATTAATATAAAAACTCATGTTTTTATTCTTTAAACAAAATTCCAGATCTGGGTTTTCATCAAAACTTGTTGGGAAGTTTTAAAAATCTGAAACACGTGATCTTGAACTTTCACTAGTAAGAACATCATTTTATATTCGAAAATACATCTTAGGCTCAACAAAATTCGTGAAAAACATTTATGAAAACATAAAAATAAGGGAGAGGAGTTTGGCGAGATGTCACTCTCCTTAGATGTGGTGGAAGACTATCCTCTTTGTTGAAATCCAAAAGAAACGCTGAAATCCCCCTTGAAATGCCCCCAAAAATCACCAAGAATACCTAGCGTTAGAGAGAGAAGGGAGAGGCTAGGGTTTCTGGGGAGTTCTCTTCAGAAAATGGGTGTTTTCGAGTGTAAAACAATATATAAGAGCCAAAGAAACCCGACCCGAAACCCACAAACCCGAACTGAAAAAGGCCAGAAAAACCCGATGAGTCGACTCATGACTTATGATGGGTCGACTCATGGTCATGGGTCGACTCATAATTTTTATGAGTCGACTCAGCAGAAGAAAATTGAAACAGGACTCGATTTCATGAGTCGACTTATGACAGGCGCAAGTCGACTCAACCTGATCAGTCGACTCATGACATGTTATGAGTCGACTCATGAACAAAAATCTGCATACTTCGATATCTTTTGCACACGATTTGCAAACTTGCAACTCATCCTCATACCTGAGGCATATACACATGCTCATAAGCTCAAATATCATTTTCCATGCATGACCATGCAACAAAGATATTTATAATATATATTAAATATCTTTATTCACTCATATTCACACTTATAAGTTGTCAAAATTAACGGGGTCTTACAAAAACCCCCTTTGGGATACTCATGTGTGTGCAATGCCACTTGTGTATTCGTGTAATTACACGTGAGGAAGTGCGGCTCGAACCCCGCAAAAACATCTCAAACAAATACAAAATAAAACTCAGGAAATCAAGCCTTAGTAGTCGACTAATATACTAATTAGTCAACTACTCTAAGTTCATACCAAACCAGGAAAATCGAACTAAGTGTGAGTAGTCGACTACTATGATCATTAGTCTACTACTCTGCTATGAAACAGACTCTGTGAATCAAAACTGAGACAATGTAACCGATTACTATGCTTAGTAGTTGACTACACTACATCAACATGAAAACTGACAGTGCACAAACAAAAAATTAACCAAAGAACATACACATATGCAATGTTAAACGAGATTAAAAACATTATGTATACTTTTAATGAGTCTAACTTGAACATGAAACATAGAATTAGCTTAATCTAATTAGGGTTAACCTCTTTGTTAAACAAATTCTTCAATTACTCATATATAAACAACATGATCATGAAAGCGTGATAGAATCTACACATGACAGAGATATATTTCATTTTAAGTCTGATTACAAGTCTAGGTATCACAACCCTAGATTTTAGCATGATTAGATTACAAGAAAAACTCAATTAATTAATAAAACTAGGGTTTTCACATGGGTTGAACTTAATTAAACAAGGTAAAAACAAAATTAACATTAACCCTAATGATCATGATCATATTTCTAATATAAACAGTAAAGAAACATCAGATCCATCAAGGGTTAAAGATCTATTATCAAAAACCTACCTTTTATCATATGAAAATAAGCATAAACATGCTAACCATTAAATTAAACTCATCAAATCTTTAAATTACTAAGGGTGCAGGTTTGAATGAGGATGATATTAACTTAGGATGCTGTTGAACTCCTCAACCACTTGTATGCAAGATTCTTCTTCAACCACGATCACCAAACCCCGCCTTCCTATCGACAACGCCTCAAAACTCTCCAAAAATTCACAAACTAAGGCTAGGGTTTGAGGAGGAAGGTGGCTGCTGTAAAACTCATGTGAAAGAGGGTAAAAAGACCTTTAAAACGAGTATATATATGCATATATACACCTGGGTTCGAAACAAAATGAATCTGACCCGAATCTGACAGAAAACTGGAAGCAGCCCGATTAGTCGACTAATGCCTTCATTAATCAACTAACGACCTTACTAGTCGACTACTCTGAGTAGTAGTCGACTACTAAGAACTCAGATTCAGGTTTGTGCATGATTTTGTTCATGATTCTCATCTATGCTCATATATATACATTGGATTGATCTCAAATCAATCCCTAGCATACTCAAACATCAAAATATGTTATTTATAACCATATAATATACTTAATATTATTTGTTACAATTTATTCAAACTTTTGGGGTTTTACATCCATGTTCTCTTTATGGACAAGCTTACCTTTCGGGCAAAGAAATTCATTCTAATTTTCAGTCATGCCTCGTCGATTATTCATACGAACCATAATTTGCTTATGTATGTGCTCTACCAGTTGTAGTATCTGTAAAAATCTGGCCTCATGTATCCATTTGTTGAATGACTCAGCAACATTAGATATAACGGGGCCATATGTGAAACATAACTAGGAATTCATTACAATTAACATGAAGTGAAATAGAATTAACATGAAGTTCTATTGAGTAAACGCAAATGTTTAATTTTAATAGGAAATGGCTTAAACAAAATAGGAAATGAACTATGATTAACATTAGATTACTTATACTTTACCTAATTCCAGGAAAGAATGCGTTTGCCTAGTTCTCTGGAGTGTAGTTCATGATAATATTATATGCCCATTCGTTAATCAGTTTAATGTCGTTCATATAATCATTCCATTCTGCTTTAGTATACTTGTTGTTGGCCCTTTTATTTTGATGATAAAAAACAATTTACACAAAGTGTATATAAAATATATAATAAGACACAATACTCATAAATATACTCACAAACCACTTGTTTCTCCCCTTGGCAACATCAAAAATGGGGGAAAATACCATAAAAGAATGAAGAGAGCGAATGCTCCCCCTTCCAATAAGCACGGTAAGTATAAAAACAAATATAGGGAAACCCCCCTATCAAAATGCCTTAATGAATATATGTAATGAGGACCAAGGCAAACATATGTGAGCAAGCATAGATATAGAAAACATTCTAAGTATCACTCACATACAACAAGATAATGAGAACACATATGGATGTATCATTATGGAAGAGTGTGTCTCAAAGCGCGGTTTACAAAACCTAATCAAAAAGCAATTTATGAAATCATGAGAATGAAAAACATGAGAATCATGAAAAATATTTTCAATTGAAAACAAATTATGAGAACCATGAGAATCATGACAATCATGAAATTTGAAATGAAAATCAATTTAGTCAAATGAAATCATAAATCAAAATTTAAACTATAATAACATTAAATTTTCAAAAAAAGACAAGAGAGACAATAATATCAAGCTTTTAAGCTTGTTCCAACCCATATAAATATATAGCACCCGGTAAACATGATTTGGACATAGGTAACCAATAAATTCGGGAGGTTGCTTAAACACAAACCTCCTAACAAAATCAAAGTCAATAAAATAAAAACAAAAGAATTGACCAAAAGAAAATTGTTTTTATTTACAAAAATTTCAAAACATGTTTTTCAAAACCAAGAAATGAAAAATAAAAAAAGTAAAAATCTTGGTTTATAATTAAAAAGATTTTGGCACCCAAGCATTCTTGGTGCTGAAAGATTTAGAGATATGACCCCTATCATTAAAGCTCAAAGCCCTAGGGTAATGAACTCGTTTGGGCACATGTGGTGCACGAACACGGTCAAAGAAAAAATTATGTAAATGACCTTTTCGATTGCAATAAGTACAATGAAAGAGGCCCATTTGATTTTGTTGACCATAAACTTGTGCATGGAAACATTTGCAAATATGGATGGTCTTTTAAAATTATTTCGTAAATGCAAAACTCTTTTTAAATCAAAATAAAATTTGGCTAAATGATCAAATCTACCACAAACATCACACTTAAATTTTTGTGGTCTAATAAAATCATTTGGCAAAGGTGAAGTCTTTTTTAAATTAAAGCAAAATTTTACCAAATGGCCAAAACATCCACAATAATCACATTGAAATACACTAGCATGCTTATGATGAGCATTTGATGCATGTGCATGTGTGTGTGAAGATGAAGCTTTATGAGATGCACAAGAAAAATTAATATGAGCCTTAGTGGGTTTATGTGCATCATAGCAAAATCTAGCAAGATGGCATTTACGATCGCAATTTGTGCATTTGTAGACTTTGTTATACATGTGTGCATAGTGTGTAGGTTTCTTAGAAGAGTTTGCATTAGACTTTGCACACAGGTCCATAAGTTTTTATTATTTGTTAAATATCATATCTCCATGATAGTATTTTGATGATAACAATTTATACAATGTGTGCACTAACTTTTATATGCAGATTTCAATATCAGAATATGAACAAGTGCAAGTTGATTTCAAGGCTTTATGAAGTGAAGAAAATGAAGAACATATGAGATAATGTATTTTACATTTTCTTTACTTAGAATTATTGTACAAGCCTTGATCACACACACACACACAATATTAGAACACACTAACACAGGCTTAGTGTGTTGGTTAACTATAGAAATCCCCTATGTTAACCATTAGAATTATAGTTAAAACTTGAGTATAAAAATATTTTATTTTATAATTTTTACTCTTAGTAGTCGACTAATTAGAATAGTAGTCGACTACTCGTGTTTAAAACTTAAATATATGTTTCTGTCATTTTACAGTATAGTCGACTAATATGGATTATAGTCGACTACTCAGGTGTTTGACAGAAACATAAGTTCTTGTTATTTTACAGTATAGTCGACTAATCAACATTATAGTCGACTACTGAAGGCAAATTTTATTTTATCAGTTTCTGTCAAAATACAGTGTAGTCGACTAATGAGCATTGTAGTCGACTACTGAGAAATTTTCTGAATACAAAGAGTCTGTTTGAACTCAGTGTAGTCGACTAATATGTATTGTAGTCGACTATAGATACAGTTTTTCTAGAATTCAAAGTTTGAATTTATGACTGTTTATAGCCATTTTTAAACGTTTTTAAAGTCTAAAAAATTATCTTTTCAAGGGCTATAAATAGGTTATCTATTCAGAAAAAATACAGAGACTTACATACCCATAAGCTTTGATCTTTGTGCATTTTTTCAAGTAAAAAATATTCAGATTTTGAGAAAAAGAAAAGTTCTTAAAATTGCCTCTGAACATCATTCAAATACTTATTGTTTAGGCAATTTATAGAAGTTAAAATCATTCCTAAGCCACTACTACACTACACTACAAATCAATGCTTATAGGAAATGAAATTGTTGCTTCAAAAGTTCTCTCAAGTTGTAAGAGGTGTTAATCTCTTGGTTTAGAGATTGGTGTGCAAATTGGCAAGGTGTTTGTCAAGTGGTATTGTAATTTGTAGGGACTTGCAAATTGGTCAGGTTTGTTTTTGATTTTGTAAGTTTGTTCAAAATCATAGTGGAAACTCTCAAGCGGGATTTGCTTGGGGACTGGATGTACACCGGATTGGTGGAACCAATATAAATCCTTGTGTTTGTGATTCTGAATTTCTGAGATTGCCATTTTTCTTTGCAATTTATAATCTACTTTGCATAAATTTTAAAAAAATACTATTCACCCCCTATTGTTCTAGTGTATCTATTTCAGATCCTACATTTGGTATCAGAGAGAGGTGAAAGATGGCATCGACAAATACTTCACAATTCAAAGAAGGTCACTCAACAAATCGTCTACCAATGTTTGATGGATTGAACTACAACTATTAGAAGTGCAGAATGAAGATTTACCTTCAATCAATTGGCTACGTACTTTGGAACGTCGTGAAACAAAATATGAGAAGCCAACAACTCCTTTTACAGAATGGACTACTTCTCAAAGAAATAATGCAAATTTGGATTCAAAAGCAATGAATGTATTATTTTGTACACTTGACAAGAATGAGTTCAATAGGGTGTCAACGGCCACATCTGCATATAATATTTGGCATACACTTGAGGTAACTTATGAAGGTACAAATAAAGTTAAAGAATCTAAAATTTTTATTTTTGTGCACAGATTTGAATTGTTCAAGATGAAGGAATATGAGACTATTGGAGAAATATTCACAAGATTCACCGACATCACAAATTCTCTCATTGGTCTTGAAAAAACATATACACAAGTGGAGATGATAAGAAAGATACTTCGATCACTTACTCCACAATGGGAAAAGAAAGTTACCGCTATTGAAGAAGCCAATGATTTATCAACTCTTACGGTTGAAAATCTTATTGGTAATCTTAAGGCATATGAAGTTCAAATTGAAGATAGAAAGAATGATGAAGAAACAAAGAACAAGAAAGTTCTTGCATTCAATACTATTTTCGATAAAGAAGATTCAGATGATGATGATGAATAAATGGGCATGTTTGCACGAAAATTTTAGAAATTTATAAAACGAGGTAATTTTAAATCTAAGAGTTCAATTTCAAATAACCCTCTTTGTTTTAAGTGTAATAAACCAGGTCATATGAAGAAAGATTGTCCAATGTTGAAGAATAAACAAAAATTAAGTTATTTTAACAATTTTAACAACATTCAAAATAACAAGAAAAGGAAAGTAATGGCAGTCACTTGGGATGATAGTGAAGAGTCATCTTCAGATGAAGAAATTAAAGAAAAGGAAAGTGCTCACATGTGTTTTATGGCACAAGATGAAGTAAGTGACAATGAAGAGCTTTTAGATGCTTTCAATGAATTATATGAAACTTTTGTGAGATTAAAGACATCACATAATTTTCTTAAAGGTGAAAATAAAAGATTACTTGAAGAAATTTCTGATTTAAATTCCTCTACTTTTTCTAATTCTCAAATAATTGAATTGAAAGAAGAAAATTATTCTTTGCTTAAAGAAAATGAATGTTTATCTAATGAGAATAATTATTTAAAATCAGAATGTAATGATTTAAATATTCGCATTAATAGTTTAGATAAAGATATTTCTTCTTTTAAATCAAGATATGAGGATATATGTTTAAATATAAGCAAATTTAATAAAGGTAAAGAAAATCTTAATAACATTCTTTCTTTTCAAAGAGAATCACAAAAGACAAAAGGATTAGATTTTCAAATTAATAAAAATAAATCAAAGAAAACAATTTTTGTAAAACCTTCTTATGATTTGTATGATTACAGAACTGAAAATTTATGTAAAAAGAAATCAAAATTCTTTTCTATTTGGGTTCCAAAAGAATTATCTTCTTTACATAAGAATTTTTATATTTCTGATTTTATTAAAAATATTTGTTTATCACCTAACTATTTAGGCAAATCAAACTCTTCATGGGTTTGGTTTCCTAAAGGCTAATTTAAAGGACCCAACATAGTATGGGTACTAAAATATAAATGTTTATTATTTCAGGTACCCAAGAAAGATAGGTGGATTTTGGATAGTGGTTGCTCCAAACATATGACTGGAAACATATAATTGTTGTCATCTTTTCAAAATAAGGATGGTGGTACCGTTACTTTTAGAGATAACAACAAAGGAAAAGTCATCGGTATTAGATCTGTCGGTAATCCAAACAAACCTATCATTGATAATGTTTTATTAGTTGATGGTCTTAAACATAATTTACTTAGTGTTAGTCAACTTTGTGATAAAGGTTTTAAAATTGTTTTTAAAAAAGAATCATGCTTAATTTATGATATTGATTTAATAACTATTATTTTTAAAGGCCATAGAAAGAATAACATATATGTTTTATCTACGAAAAATATTTCAAATGAACATTGTCTTATTGCATCATCTAATGATTCTATTTTATGGCATAAACGTTTTGGACATGTTAACTTTAAACACGTGTCTAATATTTCTAAAAATGATTCAGTAAATGGTTTACCTAAGATGTCTTTTAAAAATAATTTTTGTGATGCATGTCAACAAGGAAAAATGCACAAATCTTCTTTCAAATCTAAAAATGTAATATCTACAAATAGACCATTAGAATTAATTCACATAGATCTTTTTGGTCCATCTAGAGTAACATCTTTAAATGAAAGTAGATATGTATTTGTTCTTGTTGATGATTATTCTAGATTCACATGGGTAATTTTTCTTAAACATAAAAATAATGCTTTTAATGAGTTTTCTATATTTTACAAAAGAATTCAAAATCAAAAATCTACTTCTATTATTTCTATACGTAGTGATCATGGAGGTGAATTTGAAAATGAATTATTTATAAATTTTTGTGACAAACATGGTATATCACATACTTTTTCTTTTCCTCGTGCTGCTCCACAAAATGGAGTTGTAGAAAGGAAAAATAGAACTTTACAAGAATGTGCTAGAACCATATTATGTGATAGTAATTTACCAAAATATTTTTGGGCAGAAGCTGTATCAACAGCTTGTTATGTATTAAATAGAGTTTTATTAAGACCTATTTTAAAGAAAACCTCTTATGAATTGTTTTATAACAAGATTCCTAAAGTATCTTACTTTAAAGTTTTTTGTTGTAAATGTTTTATTTTAAACACAAAGGATAACTTAGATAAATTTGATTCTAAATCTGATGAAGGAATTTTTGTTGGATATTCTAATCACAGTAAAGCATATAGAATATATAACAAAAGAACACTAGTTATTGAAAAATCTTTACATGTTTCTTTTGATGAAATTTTTTCAAAATCACCTATTATATTAAATAATGATGATGATATAATTGATGCTATTCATGATACTCCAATGATAGATATTACAAAAGATGATAATTTACAAAATGATTTACCTAAAGATTTTGTAGAAGTTAAAAAACATCCACATGATTTAGTCATTGGAAATATTTCTGATAAAGTAACTACTAGATCTTATTTTAATTTGTTTGCTCATACCGCTTTTATTTCAACTATTGAACCTAAAAATATAAAAGAAGCACTTCTTGATGATTCTTGGATAATTGCTATGCAAGATGAACTAAATCAATTTACTGTAAATAATGTTTGGGATCTAATACCTAGACCTCAAAATAAATTCATTATTGGAACAAAATGGATTCTTAGAAACAAATTAGATGAATTTGGTCAAGTTGTTAGAAACAAAGCTAGATTAGTTGCTCAAGGTTATAATCAAGAAGAAGGAATTGATTATGATGAAACTTATGCACATGTTGCTCGATTAGAATCAATTAGAATTTTACTTGCATTTGCATGTTTTATGAATTTTAAATTATTTCAAATGGATGTTAAAAGTGTTTTTTTAAATGGTTTTATAAAAGAAGAAGTTTTTGTAGAACAACCTCCAGGTTTTGAACATGAAAGTTTTCCAAATCATAGTTTTAAACTTAAAAAAGCTTTATATGGTCTTAAACAAGCACCTCGTGCTTGGTATGGTAGATTAAAGAAGTTTCTTTTAACTTCAGGTTTTAAAATTAGAAAAGTTGATTTAACATTATTTATTAAGAAAATAAATAAAGATATTTTACTAATTCAAATATATTTAGATGATATTATTTTTGGTTCTACTAACAACAATCTTTGTCAAGAATTTGCTAAGACTATGCAGGATGAATTTGAAATGAGTCACATGGGTGAACTAAATTTCTTCCTTGGACTACAAATTAAACAATTGAAAGAAGGAATATTCATCAATCAAAGCAAGTATGCTAAAGATTTACTAATATTCATCAATCAAAGCAAGTATGCTAAAGATTTACTCAAACGTTTCAGAATGGAAAATACAACAAGCAAACCAACACCAATGAGTACCACTACATTACTTGACAAAGATGAAAATGGTAAGAATGTTGATCAAAAGCTCTATCGAGGTATGATTGGATCACTTCTTTACATTACTGCAAGTAGACCTGATATTATGTTTAGTGTATGTTTATGTGCTAGATTTCAATCTAATCCTAAAGAATCACATCTTAAAGTAGTGAAAAGAATTTTTAGATATATTAAAGATACTACAAATTATGGTTTATTTTATCCAAAACATAGTTCATTTGATTTAATTTCATATAGTGATGCTGATTTTGCCGGATGTAAATCCGATAGAAAAAGTACAAGTGGAACATGTCATTTCTTAGGACATTCACTTGTATCTTGGTTTAGTAAAAAACAAAATTCAGTATCATTATCAACAATTGAAGCTGAATATATTGCTGCAAGTCTTGCGTGTGCTCAAATTTTATGGATGAAACAAACATTATCTGATTATGGTATAAATTGTCCAATATCATCCATTATGTGTGACAATTCTAGTGCAATTAATTTATCTAAAAATCCTATTCAACATTCACGTACAAAACACATTGATATTAGACATCATTTTTTACGTGATCATGTTCTTAAAGGTGACATTTCATTAGAATTTATACCTACAGATAAACAAATAGCAGATATATTAACAAAAGCCTTAAAAGAAGAAATTTATGTTAAATTAAGAAGGGAATTAGGTATATGTTCAATTGAAGATTTAAATTAATTTTTTTAACACAAACACATATACATTCATACCCTTATTAGTCGACTAATTTGACTAATAGTCGACTACATGCACAAGTCTTACATATAAATTTTTCTGTGAATTACAGTGTAGTCGACTACGTGCTTCTATAGTCGACTACTCTAAGTTAAAATCTTAAAATCAACTTTCTGTTGTTTACAGTGTAGTTGACTAATTTCATTTATAGTCGACTACTCTAAGTCATAATCTAAAAATCATCTCCCTGTCGATTACAGTGTAGTCGACTACTTTTACTATTAGTCGACTACTGTTTCTGAACTCACAGTTTTACAGTTTTTAAGCTTATTGGATTTTTATTTAAATTCAAACCCAAAACCTAATACCCAATACCCGTTTCAGTTAAGTAAAACTCATCTCAACCATAGATTTTTAACTTTATCAATCCTAGCCACATATCTAAGATCAAATCTTAACCCTACATTTATTTCACTATCAAATCTGAACCATACATTGTATTTTCTTTTAAAAGATAAAGTAAAAACTTAAAAACTACCCACTAACACAACTAAAACTGAGCTCTCATCTTCCTCCACTTCAGACCCACGATTCCAGGTTAGGGCATCTTCATTGTTCTCAATTTTTTCATCAAATTCTTCAACTTTCTTTCAAAACTGTCAAGCTGTCAAGATCAGTAGTCGACTAATCCAAGTTCTAGTCGACTAATCTAGGGTTTCAACAATTTGGGGTATATTTCTAAACTTAATCTTTGAATCTTTTGTTATTTATCTGTTTTATCATGTCTAGATCTAAGAAAGCTAAGCAAACCCATACTTCTGTCAACGATGAAATCATCATTTATTTAAAAAGTCCTGATTTATTAGAAGAATTTAACAAAATATCAACTTTTGAAGTTCTTCCAGGACGATTTGTGAAATTTGATGATTTTATTCCCTGGAACTTTAGTTCATATTTTGAAAATGTGGGATTGCTTGAATTATTCTCTGCTGAAAATAGAAAACCCACATATCCATTTCTCGTGTAATTGTTCTATACTAATATAGAACGTGTGGGAACTATTGATGGTTCTGAAAAACTTAAGACTCTTGTTAAAGGAATAGAGATTGACTTAACTACAAAGTCAATTGGAAAAATCTTTAATATTTCTTATCAAGGAGTTTCTCTTAGGTCAGTTAGGATGAATGATTCAGATCTTTTATCTAATCATATATTTCTTCCTGGATATGGCAAACCTTTAAATAACTCAAACAAACTTCATCCAATTCCTAGGTTCATTGCACGAATCCTAGCTTATAACTTATTTCCAAAAACTGAGAGTTTTTATTTTATTTCTCTAGATTTAGCAAAAGCTCTATATGCTATAATGAGAAATATCCAAGTTAATTGGGCTAAAGTTTACTTTGATAAACTTCTGATAATACCAAGAGGATTTCTTCCTTATGGTACTTTTTTAACAAAAATCTTTGACAAATTTTATGTGGATCTCCAATCTAAAAATTCTGTTGTCCGTTCCATTGAATTCTTTGATTCCAATGCCCTAACTAGGATGGAGTTGACAAATTTTAAAATTCAAGAACAAAATCCTCAAAATGAACCTCATCAAGAAGAAATTCCACAAGATATTCTACAATCTTCAACTCAAGAAGGAGCTTGTAATGACCGTGAATTTTGATACTAGTTAAAATAATTTTCTAGTATTTTAAAATATTTAATTATTATTTATAAATGAGTATTTGTATTTTTCTCGATTTTATACAATTTTCTATGATTTAAAAATCTGATTATATATTTATTTAAATAATTTTGATATTTATAAATTTATTTTGTGTGGTAAAAATTTCTAGAATTAATTTGTTGTGTTATCGATACTATTACATATTATTTTAAATAATATGTTGTACTATTAATATTATTACGTAATATTTCGTATAATACTTTGTATTATTAATTACGTATTATTTGTATAATTAGTTGTATTATTTCTATCGTTACATATCATCTGTCGTATTAGTATAACTAGTACGTTTTACTGTGTATATAATTATCCCATAATTATTTGATTTTAAATGTAAGTAAATATATTTTAATTATTAATTATTTCTGTTTAATTGTATAATATAGGTATATTTCGACTATTTCGTATCAATAGTTGTATTAACACAACATG